>JASSUY010030162.1:0-22705 GCA_032466535.1 Forpus xanthops
TGAAAATCCAAAACACAGTGCTACACCAGCTACTGCTTAAAGAAAAATGACTGCTGCTGCTGAACCCATGACACCATAGAATAAAATCCCTCATTTTTGGAATCGTGCTGATTACGTTGAATAGTACGCATTGATTGGCTTCAGAGTACCACTTACATGTTAGTACAAGAAGTACCGCAAACCATCTTGGAAAAGGATTATTACTATGAATTAGTGACGCAGAATACATTTAGGCTATTCATTATGTTTCACGGTGTCATAGGCTGAACATTATTTATAACAACGATAACATTTTTTTCCATTGGGTTTTTCAGAATCCTTCATGATGTCTTCACTTACACAAGAGTCTGGACTGTTCCCTTGAATAAAAATACTTTCTTATTTAATGGAAGCTAGCTGACAGTCTCAGCACAAAGCCCATTGCCATGATTTCTGAATCATTCAGAAAGGGCAAAATGACACAAACCTTTCTCACCCACTGCAACTCAAGCTAAGAACCATGCCTCAGCTCTGTTCTTTTCATGCTTGCGTCTCAGTCACAAAGGACCCATATGATCATATGCTGTACTGCCCCAAAATAATTTTCTCATGTGCAGAGAGGCATTTGACCAGAGATATCGTGTAACATCTTCCATGGCCATCTGTTCACCCTAGGAAGCACAGGTATTTTAGAGCAGCACACAGGTTGAGTGCATGCAGCTCGTAAATGCTGTGTTATAGCACTGTATTTGCAGTGTGTTAGTGCATTTTGTAAGTGTAAGTGAAAGTGGACCACAGTTCTCATGTGGGTGTCATACTGACAAAGCAATGTACAGTAAATATGTACCACTGTTTTTCAGCAATCCCGTTAAATACTTAAAAATATTCTGGTTAATACAACAGCATACATATAAGCTGAGATAGAATCTCTATGAACATTCAAACTCAGACTAACAGCAGCAAAAGTAATACACGTATCAGGTAACTTCCAAAGTTGACTAGGCTTAGGAGCCAGAAGCTGTCACATCTGCTTCCCACAGGTACTACTAGCATACATTGCTTAATCAGAAATAAGCAATCCTTGAAGACGGAGTGACAGTCGAAGGTCTTGGAGAGATGGATATGCCTCTCTTCCAGCTTGTGAAGGCCCTGTTCTGCTGATCAGTACCTTGGGTATCTCACACCAGACCACTCCTCTGCTCAGGTTTCACTGAAGACCTGCCAAAATAGGCAGGTGTATAGGGGAGGGCAGGAGGAGGTCACTAGGGCATGTGTGTTTTATGACATACTGTAAATGTCTTTGGTTTCACTTCAAAAGTCTACAGTTTCAAAATACGTGTTACAATTCTTTGCATATCCTTAGAAAGACCTCTATGCTCTGTCACATAGTGAAGAAGTTAAGGCCAGATAGGAATTCACAGACTGGGGCTTTATTCCTTGATTAGCAGCTGTATGATGGTAGGCACAATATTTCCTCTCATGAAGTATTTCCTTGCATGAAGACCATGCTGGCTTTTGAGTTTTCAGAGTAAAGCACTTGCAACTTAAACTCTCAGCATTGCATTGCTTGCATTGTTGATGACCTTCTGCAGAGCAGAGTTTTAAGCTTCGGGTTCTTAAACTCAGTTATGTGGAGATCGCTGATGCCAAAGGGCAGGTGCCCCAGAAGCTGTCACATGGAGCTAGGGAATGACTAAATTAGTCAGACAGAATTATGAACAGAGATGGTAAGGTGACTCAGAAAGGCTACCTCAGAAACCTATCTTGAAAAGATAAAACCTAAAGCATTAAAGGAATTTAGACTTAGGTAAGTCTCTGCTCTAGAGAGATGTAGGCCGTCCAGTCAATGTTCTTAGTTGGAAATTAAGTTGGATTTCTGTCACATGGAAAAAGAAAGGTTTTCTATGGCTAACTGCAGGTATACCCTGCCTCGTTTGGAGGATACCCAAGAACCCCATAGACCATGATGGTGGCAATGTTAAGATAAAACAGTGTCCCCAGAGTGAGGATCTGCAAGTGGGCTAGTGGTGGGCTGCTTGACCTAAGGTATCTGCTGGGCACAAGGCCCAAAGCTGCTTGATGTCTTCACATACACAGACAGTTGCTATACACTGTGTATCTCAGTAGTTAAGTGATAGTTAAGCCCTCAGTGGGACTGGCCCAGGCAATCTAAAGATGGAAATTATACATATTACTCTATCCATTTCTCCCAACCACACATTCCTTCAAGAAGTTGTTTATGTATATTGTATGTGTTTCATGGAATGAAATTACTAGATGGTGTCATTATTTCAAATAAGCAGTCACTTGGAAATAAACAGACAATAACATGAGATGATAGCTCAGGGGAAATGCTTCTGCTATGAAAACAAAGTACTTTCTAGAGAAAGTGTTGACAAAATGCAGATGAATCCACACTGCTGTTACTTCTCTAGTATGGCACACCTCCTGCCATGGTTTGGGGGTGGAATTCAGATGGGTACTGAGGAGGGAAAAGGGAGGAGGGAAACTTTGGCAACAGCTGGCTTTAAACATGACAATGATAATGATATAGACTATCCAAACCTTTTTTTCTGTTTTTTCTTCAAATAATGTACTATTAGAATCTTTTAACACCCAAAAAAAAAAAAAAAAGAAAGAATTGCCTTTCTTTTATAAAATCACCTTGCATCTACAGCTGAGTCTGCAGAGATAGATTCAGGTACTTAGCTCTAACTAGTGAATATATCTCCAGTAAAGGAAAGAGAAGTTATTCCCTATGCTTAACAGGAATGGTGTGGCCACCTCTTGGTGTCACTGGCCACATTATCTCTGCTTTTTCTGCCAGCTGCCTTTCCCACTGTTTGCCGTAGACCTTTTTCTTCTCCGCTGTGTATACGAAGGGAAGTTTTGGGGATGAAGGGGTGGCTCAGAGCTTTGGGACCAGTAGATGGCAGCAAGAACACGTTGAAAAAGCCTTCTCAGCCCCTGCCGGCGGCAGCCTCGGCGAGTGGCCCAGCTTCCAATGGATTCCGTATTTGTCTTTCGTATTTGGAGAGCGAAAAGTATATGTGACAATTAGACGGTAATGCAATATTACAGTGCAAATAAGAGAGTGAAATGGCTGTGTAACCACTGAGCAGTTCCTGGATTTAATTTGTTTGTACTGACCTAACTTCTCGGCGACGGCAAGTTCACCTCTGAGGGGCTTGATCAGGGGGATGGAGACCCGACTTCCGCCAGGCACCAGAGATAGTTTGGAAACGTCGCTGGTCGATCTGCTCCGTAACACTTTCTGCGAGGGACAGAGGCGAACTAACACTGTTTTCAGACTGAAAAGTCGCAGCAATCTGCAAATGAAAGGAATCTCACGCTTTATAATTGTTTGGCCATCATGACTGCATTCCTCCCCCACGGAGGATTCTGCTTTCTGATGTAGACGCTTCTAGGGGGGATATATATATATCAATAGTTAAAGGGTGAATACAAGGCCCAAATATGTACGTACACAAGTAGGAATTCATTTGCTAAGAGAGCTCGGTCTGGACTGACTCACCACGCATCGCAGTAATTGCAAAGATGGAATGCAACAGCTCCACAACACTGCCAAGAAGCAAACATAAAATCTAGGCATCCGGGAGGCAGCTGGGGTTCGTAATTATTGGCAAATATATTTATATATAAATATTTTGCCAAGCGTGATTTGGCTTAAGAGTTCCTGTGAAGTGACCTTTTGCTTTCCTTTGTTTTATGTCTGTGCACGTCCTACATAGATACATGGGGAGAGAGACAGAGACACATAGGCAAGAGATAAAGGAACGGATTTCACACAGCACTCCGAAATCCCAAACGGTGTCTAAATTAAACGGAGAGGGATATGAAGCGAGGCATAAGTGCAAGCACAGATTTCAGAACTGTGAAAATATGTCACAGAGCATCATTTTTTGGTTCAGACTGATAATCATTCCCTGCTCTCATTATAAGATCAGAAGGGCCATCTGTCCTCTCCGGATAATTTGGAGCTCAGATACAGTGAGCACCCTTGTTAGAAAATGCCCCTCCTACTCTCTGTAATCACACGCACTTGCAGCCCCAGGATCCGCATGCAGCCGCGGAGGAACAGATTGGGTCCAGATCAGTATTGATCACGTATAGATCTGTGGTTTGTTTGGTGCTTTATTGGTGAGAAGGTTTTTATTTTGGAGGGATGATGTGGCTTGTTTCCTGCCTGCCTTTTCCAACCTGCCACCTTCACTTCTTTGGACTTTTCCTATCCTTCTCGGGATGTACGCTAGGATGTTGCATGACACCGAGGAGTATCTTGATTTTGTAAAGAGATAAATAAGCATCAGTTTGAACAATACGGCTAGGGAACCTGTTTCCTAATACACGATCCCTATTTGAACGCAGGGAGCTGTTTCTCCTCTGATATACGGTAACTCTCGAGCAAGCGACTGTCTCATTCACAGCCGCAGTACAAAGGTGTAAGATTCAACATTTGCTCCTAACCTGCTGACAGAAACAAACCTTAGCGACTTCACTGACATAGGACAGTCACTAACGGAAGGGGAAAATCTTGGCAAGGAAACATGGGCAACCTTCCTTTTGTAACTCAGATGCAGCGTCAAAGTCCCGTGTTCCCCCAGAAAATAACAGTTTACAGTCAAGGAGACAACTTGATCATTGGAAGGCAGGACCGCAGTGAAAGCACTCTTTGTCGGGGAAGGTTCCTTGCATAAGTAATTCATTGGTGTAGGAACAGACGTGTACTGTATGGTTAACAGCAAGAACAAAGATCACAAACAGTACGGGCAGTTTCGGGACATCAGAACATGGGGAAGTCGCAGGGGGGAGGAACCCGATTGTAGAGATGAGAGCTGCGTTGTCTCTAAAGACCCGCTGTAAGAGACCTGGGGTTTCAAGAAGAAGTTTATTATTATTATGGCGGGAGAGGTTTATCCTTATTTGGGAGACAATGATGTTTAATACTCACCGAGGAGTAGTGAGGTGGCATCTGAACTGCCCCCCCTCTCCCCTCCCCGCTCCGGGGCTGGGTTCCCATTTGCACAGAGCTGCGGCGGACAGGTTCCTGTGCTCCCGAGGGGGTCATTCCCAGGGGAATTAGGATGACGGAGGACGGGACTGGGAGGGAACCGGGCCGCTCTCTTGGGGCCGGGTCGGGTACAATCGCGAGCGGTTGCAGTGCCACCCCACCTGTGGGGATGGACATTCACAAACTCAACCGGCTTCAGCCCCACTGTGCTCGAGCAGCCGGCGGGGCCGGGCGCTGCCACACTGGCCCAATGCCCCCCGGTGAAGCCGAAGTGGGAAACTGAGTATCCCCGGGCTGGAGGGGAGCAGGGATAAGCACACTCGGGGCGAGGTTTAGCAGGTAGACTAAGACCGCTTTGTTTTGCTGTTGGTATCCTTAAAACATTTATACTAGAAATCAAAATAAAGCCGAGCCCAGGTAACTCTGGCTGCAAATGCTGGCTGGCGCTGAGGACGGTTACTCTTGGGGGTCATCAAAATAATGTCTCAGTTGATGCCAGATAGGTCTCTTTAAGTAATTTCAAGTGCTGATTTGGGTTATTGGGGTTTTCTTGAAGCTCCTGATCTACCTAGTCTTTCACCTCCCTCTTCCCGTAATTTTCCTCTCTAAGAAAAGCTTGTACGTGTTTATATAAAACTTGGGCACGTTGTAGGGAAGGAGATTGAGAGAAAGTGGGTGCAGCACGTAAAAAAACTGTATGTACTATATGTAGGTAGCCTCAAATACGCGAGTGATACGTATATGTTTATTCTCACTGAGTATTTCTACGACCCCTGGTAGGCGAGGCGTCTGCTCACCCCGGCGTGCTCCTGAGAAAGAAACCTTGAGGAACCGCTTTCGGTCCACCGGTGCATGCGGACACCCCGGCAGATCGGTGGAGAGATTGTACTCCCGTAATCTGCCTGCGCCTATCTAGCTGGGAGGATTAGTTATCTCTGCATCTATTGAGAATTAACAAGGGCGAGGAGAGATTATGCATCAACGCACAGGCGGCGGCTATGAATATGAAACCCTACGTACATAGGTAAGGCGGATTCAGTCAGCCACTCAGCTGCAAAGCTCTTCTTTAGGGCTGCTCTGTCTTATCCTCTCAAAGCCCTCACACACTTCCCTCCGAGTGCCTCCACTGGGGGACAAGGAGGAGAAAGCTCCGTGCTGCGCACCCCGGCTTCTCACAGCCGAATATGACATATGTCACCACCATGCTGGGGCTTTGCTGGGAATGAGCACACACACACACTGCCCCCACCCCGTCCCGCACCCCTTTTGTTCCAGGGAAAACAAACGTTTCGGAGGAGCTGGGGAACGATGTTATGCCAAGAGGAGAGAGCCGGCGGGAGGGGCGCGCTCCCCTCTCTGCCTCCCGGCCCCGCGGACGCGGCTGCACTGCGGGAGCCCGGCAGGAAGGGGCCAGGGCCGGGCCAGGGGTGCTACAGGGAGGGAGAGGGGTGAGCCCATCCCGGAGCGCGGGCTGGAGGTACAGAGGGCTGTGGGGCCGGGCCTGTCGCACCGCCGGGTGCGGGAAGGGCCGGGAGCAGCAGCGGGCAAGCGGGAGCCGAGGGGAGGGAGAGAGGGAGCTGCCGGGCAGGGGGGGCCTGGGGCAGGGACCGGGGCTGCTGACGGAGAGGTCTCTCCGCCGCGCAGGACCGTATTTTGCAGCAGAAACTCTCTTGAGCTCAGACAATGGAGCGGGATGTTTACTGCGGGCGGGAAGACAATTAGCAATTCATCGGGAGAGATGTGTCGCCCAAATGTCACGGGGAAGCTAACATGACATCTGTTTTAATGGCTCCGTGCTAATAAACTCCTCTCGAAGGGCGGCTTTGTGGGGACGTCAAAGATTATTTACAGAATGAGTCAGTTTCCAAACGGGCTGAGGCGCCGTCGGTGGCGACGGGAGCGCGGCGCAGCGGGGACACGGCGCCCGGGACGCCGAGGGGCGGGAAAGGCTTGACGGGGAGGGGGCAACGCGCCGAGCTACCGCACCCGCGGGTAGCGCTCCGCAAGGTCCGGCCTGGCTCAGCTCGACACGACTCGGCTCTGCTCGCTGCAGCAGGGCTCGCCTCGTGGGGACAGAGAGGGGCTGCTCGCCCTTCCCTAGCCAGGAAAGCCAGCAGTCCTAGGCGAGCATCCTTCCCTGGATGGCCAGCAGTGCCTGGGCAGGAGCGGGGCAGAGAGCGAAAAGGGGCCAAACCGGCGAGTCCGCGGGGTTGCACGTTCAGCCCCGGGGACTGCCTTCTGTTTTAGCCCTCCCCGGAGAAAGGGGCAGCCCCACTGCCGGGACAAAGCCCCATGGTGGGAGGTGGTCTCCACCCTCGGCCGGCCAGCAGCTGGGAGCTCAGAGGTCGCCCGGCGGCCGAGGAGGGAGATCCTTGACACCGGGAGCAGCGAGGCCCCTGGAGAGTGGCCGGCTTTACACCGAGTGCCACATCCGGCGTTATTGAACAAGACATGCTGCAGCAAAACACACAAGTAGACAAACCGAGAGAATCCATTTAGAGCAGTTAACACAGTCTGACTCGCTCACAAGCACACAGTGGGGGGAGACAATTTAATTTCCCTCAAATCCAGAAGAAGATTTTTACGTTCAGATTGTTGTTCAGGTGGCACTAAAGGATCCTTTGAAAGAGAAGGAGAGAAGGAAACCTTTGGAGCCTCCGGCCATTGGCCTGTTCTCTTGTGCCTCCTCGATTTCCATGTGCTGTAAGGCCAGGTTGGGAGGTGCGGCGTGGGGGGAAATACGTAACTGCGCTTGCAAATATCTGTGGGTGTATAAGGAAAAAGTGCGTTTCTGCATTTATATTTTTATATATATGTGGATGTGTTCGTCTGTCTGTAGAGAGAACAGATGCTGCGCCTTTCTAAGACAGGCAGAGTGAGCCAATCCAAAAAGTCTTTACTCTGGCAAAACAGCCGCTGAACGTAATAGCAGGTTTATTTCAAACCTGCCTTTGGTACTTATTAATCGTCCAGATCAGATACATTAGTGGATAGCAAGAGTGAAAATAGGCTGAGAACTGTCTGTCGCCCTTCCAAGAGCAACGAAAGCCCACTGGGTAACCCGGGGGAGAGGGGGAGGGAAGAAGGGAGGGGATGGGCCGGGAAGGGGGTGGGCAAGAAGGAAATTGCCGTTGTCAGGAAAACTGAGGGTAATTTTAGGTGGTCCGCATCCGAGATGAGTAAATACACCACAGATCTTCGTTGCTTTCTTCTGTTCCCAGGGCTATTGTATTCCCAAAGGAACGGCGAGGGCGAGTGAGGGCCAACCCTGCGCGTGCTGGGTGACCCCGGGGACAGAGGCGGCAGAGGGGGCTCAGAGGGCCGGGTCTTGGGGCCCATCCGGGGTCCCCCTTCCTCTGCTCCCACAGGGAGCTCTCCTCTTCCCAGCCGATTACAAACCTCGTGGCTCAGATCCGCTTTCCCTGGCTTCAACAGGAGCGCCGGGGTCCCCCGGGGGAAGCGCATCGGCCTCTTCCCTGGAAGCGGGGAGGGAGTTGGGAGGGAGGGAGTGAGGAGGGAGCTGGGGGACACCGGAGCCCTTCACCCACACGGATGTCTGTACGTACCTATACGCACACATCAACCCTGTGTAGCTGCGCGGTGTGTGCTCGTCTGTGCCCGTGGGTTCCAGCGGGAACGGGGCAGGGTCCCCAGCTGCTCCCTCCGGTTAAACCCACGGAGGGCAGCGGGGAGGGGAGCAGGCCCAGGACCGCTGCGGGCGGGGGGCGGCAGGGACGGCCCGCTTGCACAGCACTGCCGACGGTGAAGGCCGGCCCTCTGGGAGCAAGGGAAGGCAGGGGAGGGATCCCGCTCCCTATTCCAGCTATTTCCAGAGCTTGGGAGCCCGGTAAACAAAATGCTCTTGCTATCTCCTCGCGCAGCTAAGGCAAGAAGTGGCTTTCTTTAATAATATGATTGAAATGTTAGGGGTATGATGCCTCCTCGTTAGTAATATTGGCTTTGCATGCAGAGCACAATCCCATCCCTCTAGACTGCTTAGCCAAAACAGAGCGTAAACTCTGTAATTAGTAACGTGTTCCATCATTAAAGAGCCCTGCTGAGAATTTCTATTTAATAATGGTCTTAAATTAGTTATGATGGTAAATACTCATCTGAAAATTCAACATCTAAAACCATCTACAATCTGGAAATGCTCCAGTGTTGCTGTAATCTCCTGTAACACAGAAATGACTATCACATTCAACCATCGCATTAGAAATTCGCCGTATCGTTTGGTCCACTAGCATACAGTATGGATGTGTTAATTAGGTTAACCCATACACTGTCTGCTTCACAAATATTTAGAAATAAACAATGAAAGCTCCTTTTTAATACGATACAGCCGGGGAAGCGAGGAGGGGGGTCGGATTTGACTCTCGCAGTTGGAAACTCCTTTGTTTTCAGGTAAGGTGGAACTGCAGCGTCCTCGGGTCTAAGAGTTCACCAGCACAAACCAAAGGACACGCACCCACTGGCAAGCACCCACCTCGGCCGCACTGAGCAGCTCCCCACGACGGGCAGCAGCAGCACCCACGGCTCCTCATGCAGAAGGGGGCTTTTATCGCTCGCCTCCCGGCCCAGGCAAAGCAAGTCATACCGCACCTTTTCTGTCCTTTATTTATTTGCAATTTCCCCCCTTTCAGACTGAAACCCGCCGGCTCCTTCCCTGCCGTGTCACCAACAAGGCTTCGCTCCTGCCACCCTTCCAAGAGAGTTTTAATAAGGGCCCAAAGTGGCCCAAGGGAAAGAGTAAATAAATAAATAAATAGATAGATAACGGTGGGATTCCCCCCCTGGTTGCAAGTAGAATAAAAGTTTCACATATACATAGACTGAGGTGCAGGTATAAGCAAGTCATGCAGGTACACTTCTTCCCGCTGGGGATGTAAAAGAAAGTTATTTGTAATAACAATAGAAAATCAGTAACTGAGACAGTTGGGGGATATAATAGGAGGGAAGTGAGGGGAGGGAAGTATATTTCTGTATTTACCTAGACGTCTAAACGTTTATCCTCTCTAGCACTAACCTTTCATGTTTAATGAATGAATCTGCATTGCAGGGTTGGTTGGAGTTGCATTTGGGTTTGGTTGGTTTTTTTTTTTTCCTGCATGTGCCGGCTGGTTTTAAATCTGCAAGCACCACAAAGAGGCAGTGATCCCATCTGCCTATGATTCCAAATTAAAGTTCAAACGGATGGCTTACACACTGCTGATCCTGTATCATAGCCTCTCGCGACCCTTCAATTACTATTTAATAGAATTACAGTGTAAAATCCCAATAGTCTTAAAGAATGTTTTATCACAGACTGTAGAGAGAGAATATACAGACACCTCCAATGTTATTGAACTGTATTACTGACCTATTTAAATATTAAAAGGGAATACTCAGTGTTCTACAAGATATTACAAGAGCTACTTTAATCCGAAAACATGCATACATCTAGGTATATGTGTGCCCGCATATCTATGAGAATGTGTATGTGGATATTAGATCCATCAGCTGCACCCCACCAGCGAGAGCACAAGCCACAGTGCATGGACGTATGTGCTCGCCCATCGACGCATGGACACACATCCACGCAAACACAGCCAGGCCCGTGTAGAAATCTGTGTGCTCCGGTGAACTGCCACACTATTGTTGCCAGCTATTGCTGGAGAGCCTGGTCCGGTAGGAAACCGAATTTTTCCACCACTCATTGAAAAATTCTCTTTAATTGACCTTATTATTAAATGAACTTCCCGTAATGATGTTTCTATGGGGACAAAAAAAAATAAATAAATAAAAGAAGCAAATATTTGCAGTAGAGCTGAATCTTCCTCTAATAGCTAGGGCTGCAATTCAAGCCAGTCACAGTCCAGCTTTAGATATTGTAAATCTTGACTTCCAGTGTAGTTTTCTTTCTTCTTTTTTCCACTTGTTCGGCAAAGGACCTGCCCGCCGCAGGGAGAGTCTACCCTACCACTTCACCTCGCTTACAGTGAGGCGATTCCAACCACGCGCTTGGGGATATTTCCATCTAGCCTTTCTTTATTCATCACTTTTCTGCATCTCTCCTCTCTCGCAGTTGTCGAGGTGCCCGTTTGAAGCCTCTTGGTCCGAAGCCACCTTGCTTCCAAAATAAAAAAGAACAGCTCCGAAAACAAAACCTCACAGCCGTCCTTCCTCCAGACACAGCAACACAAATCCCTTCAGTATCATTTAATCTTAGCAATATCCCGACAGTCCCTGCCTTTTGTCATTACAGTGCCAGAAGAGAATATTTAGCACAATCGCCTGTACTCTCCCTAATGCTTTCTCTTCCCAACTCCTTCTTTCCCCTCCCTCTGCCTCTCTGCCTTCTCCATCAGTTTGCAACTGGGTGATTTGCTTCGTTTCACCCTTTTTTATACTCCATTTACAAACTTCTGTGTGACCGGGCTCTCTGCAGGGCGGTGATGCAGAGTGCCCTCTGCATTTTGGACTCGCGTGTGTCAGCCTGCACACCCGTGTGTGTGTGTGTGTGTGCTCTCGAAAGAGGCAATGTTTGTCTATGCTCTCACTACACGAGGAATCCAGGCCAGTGCGATGTGGAGCTCAATAAGAAGCTGCATGAATAAACACGAATAGAAAGTTGTGCTCAGCTAACCGAAGAAATCAGAGCAATACCAGGGCACCAACGTCCACGTTTCTTTTCACTTCGAGCTGGGGCAGTAACCTCATCTGGGTATGCTAAAAATTAAGGGCAACGGTCAAGGAGAATCGAGTCCCTCGGCAAGGCGGTTGTCACTGCTGGGGCAGCGGGAGCAGGGGGTGGTCGCAGCCCCCACGCCTGGCCCAGGAGGGCGGCAGCAGCAGCAGCCCTTCAGGCACACAAAGGCCCCCAGCCATGCTAAGGGCTCGGCCGGCCCTCGGGCAGCGGCACCGGAGGGAAGAAGGCTGAGGAGGAGGGAGGGAATCAGTAAGATAACTTCGGAGATCTCCAGCCCCCCACGCAGGTGTGCACGCACCCCGGTGGAGCAGCTAACCGGAGCTCTTTGGGGGTGAAAGCAGTGGCAGAACGCCTCGGCAAGAGGGTGGGCGGCCAGGGTGCTTGTGGTGGGGGTGAGCATCCTCTCCAAATTGCTCCCGGAACTGCCTGGTCTTGGCCCTACTTCCGACGCGGGACTGGGGGGGTATGGAAGCCGGGGAGCAGGGAGGCGAGGGCCGTGTGCTGCTGGGCTCCGGCCATCTGCCTCCTGTCTGCCGGCTTGCGCTTAAATATTGATCAAACGCACTTCAGCTTCCGAGTAATTTCATCTTAATCAACGGCAGAGCTCGGCGTGGATAATAAACTAATGCTGGCGAGGGGCTGTCGATAATGCTCGGCCGGGGACGGGGAGGAGGCAGCACTCCTGTTTCGCGGGGCCCGATAGGCCCTATCTTCCCGGGGCAGGCGGACTTAGTGGGTGAGAAGGCTTAAACGCAGCTTTTCATAGATTTACACCTCAATCAGCCATTCAGGTTTTTAATGCAAATCCTGAAACAACATCGTTTATCCATTACCGAGCCCGGCTTTGAAACGGCGTATCATTAGCTGCACCCTAGTCACCCCGAAACAGCACAGGCACCGGTGCCTCCCTGGATGGGGGACACACAACCCCCAAACCCTTCCCACAAAGGCCTCCGGGGGGAGGTGAAAAACCCCGACCAAGGGGTAACTTTTCGGGGATGAGGAGGATGACAAATGGCCTAGGAGCAAGGGCCCTGTCTGGGAGGCTGAAGCCTGAGGCCAGGCACGGGTGGGATGAGGCTGAAGGTGATCTCTGGCCTCCCCTGGCTGCCACGGCACGACGGGGCGATCTTCTGGAGGTTTAATCAGAGGGAAGAAAAATCCAAACCTATCAGTGTAATGCTCAGCTGAGGTAGATTATTGCTGCCGGCTTGACGCCTTCTAGCTGCAGCTTCGAGATGCGAAAATGAAGGAAGAAAAGGAGAAGCAAAAAAAAAAATTCCCAAACTTTCGCGCCTCTGAATCCTTTTAGGTATTAAATTCTGTTAAAATCAAAGCAGGATGGAAGCGATACTTCTACCAGGGAGGGGCAGGAATATTGCGCTTAAAAACCCTGTATCGACACAGCAGATCTTCCTAGCCAAAGCCGGGGTGAGGGGAAGGGCCGGGATTTTTCCCGGTGAAGGCCTCTCCACTGCCTCACTGCCAGGGGAGATGCAGAAGCCTGAGTCCAGGCTTGAGACCCGTGCGTGGGCCTTTGAGGAGCCTTTCATCCTCTCTCGGGTAATATTTCTCCCTTCTTAAAGCCACAGGAGGGGAGAGGGGAAAACAGTTATGTCTGCCGCGCTGCCCCCTTCTCCCACCATTGAGGAACACGGGAGCCCTCGTGTTCTGCGAGTGTTCCTCTCCCCAGGCAATTCCCATCCATTCCGGTTTCATACAGAGTTATTTGCTTTCATCCCCAACCTGTATTGGCGACGGGGAAGTGGCGCTGCCCATGGGGAGGCCCCGCCGTGGAGCGAACCCCGGCGGGGTGGGCGCTGCCTCGGGCCACCCGTGTCCATACCCGCGGTGGCTCCCGCGGGCAAACGGAGGAGAAATCCCACCAGTTCCCCTGAGTGGGTCACAGTGGCCCAGCGTGGAACCTCTTTCCTTCCCCAGTCAGGGGAGTCTGAGGGGGATGGGGGACACACACGTTCCCTCCACTCTCGCTGCGCGCACATGCGCGGCTTTTCCTCAGGGGCACCAAAAGTGGATGAACGCATATCAGCTTATTCCTTCACATCACCCATTAGTGGCTTGCTCTGAGATCTCACACCCTCGAGGGTTCTCCCATATACGCAGGTAGTATCTTGCGGCATAGGGAAGCTCAGGCCCTTCCTAAGGCTTCCAGCAAACCTAGCTCGGACTTCCCCCCCCCCCCAAAAAAAAAAAAAGGGGAGAGGAGGGAAGAGGGGGACAAGACACGGGCGACACAAAGATAGATCGGAAGTGGAAATTACTTTGGAAATGGTCAAGAAATTCTATGCACGTTTCTCCCTAAATCCTTGGTAAGTTTTAAAATCGTATTTTCAAGTGAAAACAAGTTTAGATTTTACCTCTCGTTAATTCATGGCTGAATAACCTGCCCAGGGCAAAGCAAAACTTTAAGGGAAAAAAGAAGGAAAGGAAAAAAAAAAGAAGAAAAAGAAAAAAAAAAAAAAGATGCTGAAACACTGTTAGTCATGCAATAAAGGCTTCTTTCAGCACGTTACAATATACTCCGGATTCGAGGGGAGGAGCTGCAACCCGCTTAGGGCGAGGAGTTTATGTTTTTGTTTTCCTTTAAAGCTACAAAACAAACCCCGAAATGTCTTCACCGCTCTCCGGAGCGCCCCGGCCCTGCAGACGGGCGGCCAGGGGAAGCCTTTCAGCTCAGAGGGCCCAAAAATAGGACCGGGGGTGCGAGGGGATACACGCACACGGAGCTGGAGCCCGCGGTGGCGGAGGGACGGGGGGACACGCCGCTCCCCGCACCGAGCGGCCCGGGGTCCTCGCTGCTGCCCACCCGTAGCCTCCTCGAAGGGTCCCCCCAGGATCCTCCCGGCGTGGCCCACAGCGGAGGGGGAGAGCGTTATTTTTTTCCGTGGCGGACAAAAAGACCAACATCTCTGGGTAGATAAGAAAATGGAATACTGTATTTGATTTAGAAAGTTTGTACATATAGATAAACACGCAGTTAAGGAAACAATAGTTGAAGCGTCCTACGTGGAGTTTAAGAAGAGACCCCCCAAAGCTGCTATGAAATACTCAAAATAGCTTTTGCATAAGATAACTACAGTTGCACCCTAAGATTTTTTTTTTTTTTTTCCTTTTCTTTCCTTTTTTTGGTGTTTTTTTTTTCTTTTTTTCCTTTTTTTTTTCTTCTTTTTTTTTTGTTTTCTATCGCTGAGGTCCCTTTTGAAAACCTAGCACGTCAGCTCTTGACAGCTAAGTTTGTGCAAGGAACACCGAGTCAAGGAAAATAAAAAGGAGAGAAGGAGAAAGGGTGGGAGGGAGATAGACAGAGCGGGGGGGGCGGGAGGAGGAAAGAAAGAGGAGCGCAAATATCATATACAAGCATTTCTACACATATATTACAAACTGGGAAAATGACCGCATCATTAAGATATACATAATTCATATAAAATTTTGAAATAAAAATAAAAATCTGTTACAGTCATAACTATTCTTTTTCCACATTTATAACCAGTACCCACACAGGCAGTGACAGAAGTGTAGAAAAAAAGGTGCTTACGAATAAAATGATTGTCTGCTGAACAAAAAAACAGAACAGAGAATTGCATCGTGGCTGGACCCATCACTTGGACTTGAAAAGAAAAACAACAAAATAACAAACGGAGAGAAAGGGAGAGGGGGAGAGAAAGAGGACCAACAAAAAGGCGATAAACGTTTGTTATTTCCCTCTTCAAGGAGTTCCTTTTTAATTATTTTTTTTTATATTTTTTTTTATTTTCGTACAAATTCGATGGGAGTTTGCGTTTGTTTGTCTGCTTTCTGTTTGTTTTTCCTTGACTATAGAGAATATTTTTTCCCAGATACAAATTTAATCATCATCATCATGCAAGTGGGTGAAATGCGTCCATGGAAAAGCGCAAAGGAGAAATCGTGCTTGTCCTAAAAAGAATACAATTGTCACTTTTGCTTTACTTTTTTTTTTTTTTTGCCTTTTTTTTTCTTTTTTTTCTATATATAATAATTATTCTTTCCCGCCCCCCCCCCCTCCCGCTGCAGCACCAGCGTTTGTGACTGTTGAAGTTTTAGCTCCATCTCTTGGTGGTGGTGTTGGCTGCCGGTGGTGGTGGTGGATTTTCTGAGCCCTGTCTGTTTGTTTGCTATTATGTTTGGGTCGGGTTTGGCCTTTGCTTTCCTCCTGGCTGTGTGTGTGCGTGAGTGCGGGTGTGTGTCCTCATCCTGGGTTGTCTCGGTTTGTTTTGCTCGGGTCGGGGAGAGGGTGCTTGGCTGTTAGGATTTGGAATTTTTTTTGTTTGTTTGTTTGTTTTTCGATATCATACATCACATTCCGAGTCGCTGGAGGTTACCGAGAGGATGGAGGTGCCCGTCTCGGCTCTTTCTGTCAGGCTGGAGACGCTGGTGGTCGGGCTGGCAGCCGTGGACGGAGACTCGGCCGAGCTGTGGGTCGGGCAGCCGGGCTCTGCCAGCGACCGCATGCCGCTCTGTCCTATCGCCTGGTGCTGGAGCCTGCAGCGCGCCGGGAGACAAAACAACAGCACAGCCCCGCTGAAACACCGGCCGTCGCTGCCGCAGCTGCACGGCTCCCGCCCGGCCCCGCGCCCTCCCTCCCGGCGGGACAGCCCCGGGCCTGCCCGGAGCGGAACCGTCGGCCCGGTCGCCTTCCCGCAGCGGCCCGCGGAACCCGGGAACACCGACCGGGCCAAACCGTGGGGAGCAGCGTTTGCTCCTCTGCGGGCCTCGGAGCTCCTCCGCGCCGCCGGGCCGGGACCGGGGCCGCCACCCCAAAAAGGAGGGGGGGGGGGCACTCAGCGCATACACAGCGAGAGGGTTCGTGGGTTGAACAGGGCCGGGAAGAGCAGGGAGAAGCGGTTCCCGGCCCCTGGTTTGAAAAACGCGAGCAGCGCCTTCCCTTTCCCGGAGAGGCGTTCCTTCCGCGGGCCTCGGAGCAAACCGGGAGCTCCTCAACCACCGGGCCACGGCAGAAAGATTGCAGAGGGGGCAGATCGGTAGCAGGGAAGCAGGTACCGGAATCTCATCCTGTGCTCTGGCGAATATCTAACTGCATATTCTCCAGCGCACTGATAAATACCCTGGGATCGGCGGCAGGACTGAGGTCGGTCCTGTCCCAGGGACGCAGCGCTGGGAACGAAATACAATAAGAAAGGGCGATGGTGGAACACAGCGGTTTGCTCCGGTCGAAATTTAAGTCCT
Organism: Forpus xanthops; assembly: GCA_032466535.1. Taxonomy (NCBI): domain Eukaryota; kingdom Metazoa; phylum Chordata; class Aves; order Psittaciformes; family Psittacidae; genus Forpus; species Forpus xanthops. Next base: position 16,926 of record JASSUY010030162.1, read on the forward strand.
TTTTTTTTCCACCTAAAATCACGAATTAGCTTTAAAGCGCTGGTCCTTTCACACTCAGCACTTCAGGGTACATTGTTATTGAACATTTAATTTTTTTAAGAGGCAATAAATAAATTTTAGGTTTCCTAACGTGTTGAGGACATTCCCCTGGGCCCTTTTATTCCTCTCGAAACCAAAAGAAAGTCCGATTCTAAGCTAAGAGCTAAAAGTCATGGGCTGAGCACCCAGCCACAGCCTCCGGTGCTTAGCACTGCCAGGGTGAATCAAAACACACTCTTCCCCCAAGTGCTTCTCACCGGGGTATTTTCTGTTTTACTACCCGCAAAGATCAGGAAAAAAAAATGTAGCCATTTTATTCTACATTTCTCATTATTTAAAGTTGTCTAATCTCAACCTCTTTCATTTTTCCTCCATTTATAATTCCCTGTGCATTCATCTGCTGTCAACAGCACTGAGTCAACAAAAGCATCCGTAGGCAACTTCTGTTTATTTGCAGTCCTAAGCTGATCTGTTTTCCATTTAATGGAAATTAAATGGCGAGGCACTTTCAGGTTTCATTTCTCCTACAGAACCTTGAATAAATAGCACCCGTGCTATAATTAGGAGGAATTTAAGAAACGGCATTTACAAGAGCAAGAAGTTTTGTTTACGCGCTTACAATGTTAGCGAAACTTAAATGGAAATAAATCCGTGTCAAGCTGATTCAGGGTCCATTTTCCTTCGCAAGATAACTTTTACAGATAAAAAATAAAATGAAAGAAAGAAAATAAGAAGGGTCTGCCGTTTGTATCATGGCAAAGTGAAAATTAAAAGCTAAAAAATAACAGACGCGGAGAAGCACGTATATAAAAGGCAATGTAAATGTACAGGAAACACAGGACCAGAGGGCCAGGTCGCCATGTGGTTTAAGCAGAGAAATGGGGATGGGAAAAAGGGAGGTTTTCCGATCTCCCCGGGGCTTTTTTTTCCCCTTTTCTCAGTAAGCCAAACGGCTCCGGGCTCTGCGTGTGCTGGTCCGGCTGCACAAGAGGAGGAGCGGGGACAATTGGAGCAGAGCCGTCCTCTCTGCGAGGACCCGCTCTGACCTCCGCCTCTCACTGCGGCCCTTCGGAGCCGGAACCGCGCCGGAGCAAGGCCAGGCGCCGGTCCCGGCCAGCCGAGAGCAGCATCGGGGTTGGCAGCCGCCGCGGGGAGGAAGGGACGGAGCGAAGCGGGGATGGAAGGCCGGGCGCTGCCCCGCAGCAGCCGCTGCTCCCCGCACACACCCCTCGAGCTGCCCACGCCCGCGGGTGAGCTCCAGCCCTGCCCGCACCCCAGAAGACTGTGGGGAGCCCGGGCAGGGTTCGGGGCGCGCCATGCAACTTTGAGCTGTGCCTGCCTCCTTTGCATCCTTGCGGCTCCCGGGAGGAGACTTGTCCTCCCGGCGCGGGGACTGTTTTCTCCCGGCGGCAGGGATGGAGAGGAGGAGGAGCAGGAAGGAGAGACAGAGGCGCGCTGCCGTCCGCTACCGTCCTCGATGCCCCGCCGCCCGCCTCGCCCCCAGCCCGGAGCGGGGTTCCGCAGCCCACTGACCTGTTTTTAGCAGCCGCCGCTCTGTCTCTTTGCCTTCGGTTTTTGAACCAGTTGCCTACTTGCGTGGGGGTGAGCCCCGTGGCCTGAGCCAGTTCCCTTTTCTTGCTGGGGTTGGGGTAAGGGTCCTGCAGGTACCACTCCCTCAGGAGGCTGCGAGTCCTCTCCTTGAAGCAGTGAGTCTTCTGCTCGCCATCCCAAATGGTCCTGGGCAGCGGAAACTTCTTCCTCACCCTGTATTTATCAACCGGCCCCAGCGGGCGGCCCCTTAGCTTCTCGGCCTCCTGGTAGTGCGCTTCGAGCCACATGGCCTGCAACTTGCCGTGGGATTCCTTGGTGAATTTGTGGTTCTCCAGGATGTGGTAGAGGTCTCGGAAGTTGCCCGTGTGGAAGGCCACCACCGCCCGGGCTCGGAGGATGGACTCGTGCTTGTTGATGGCCTCGCATGCCCCCGGCGCAACCGGCAGCGACCAGAGGAACCTCCCCAGCCTTTCTATGTCTCCAGTCTCCTCCAGCGTCTCGCAGACGCTGGCCACTTGCTCCGGGGAGAAGTTGAGTGTGGGCAGCTGAAACATTGACAACTCTTCGTGGGGTGCCCGGGAGCTGCCGCCTCCACCGCCGCCGGCACCGGGGCTGCAGCCCGAGCCGCTGCCGCTGCCGCCGCCGCCGCTGGCGAGAAGGAGGGAGCGGTGGTGCGGGTCGGCGGCGAAGTTTGGCAAGAAGAAATGGGTGGGATAAAGCTCTAGCGGGGACCTGAACACCATGGGATGACCGGGGAGAGGGGGAGACGAATCAAGGAGAAAAGAAAGAAAGGGAGGAAAAAGGGAGGAAAGGGCACACGCACCGCGCACGCATCCACACCCGCACACGCACACACAGCCACATAGAGGCACGGGGGCTCGCACACACACACACACACACGCACACACGCACACACTCACGCGCTCACACTCACTCGCACGCACACGCGCTCGCTCACGCGCGCACACACACGCACACACACGCGCACTCACACGCACCCGGCCCCGCGCCGCCGCCGAGTCAGGATTCAGTGATTCAACAGCAATCGCCCTAATGACAACAGCCTCATAATATCTCCCCTAAATCCACAGTGAGTGCAGCGCTGAAACATTTTGTTTCGCTTTTCTATTGGTCTTCTGAGTGTCGTTGTGGCGTTGCCATGGCAGCCCCTGCCAATCACTGTCAGCCCTGCCAATCATTACGGAGTACGTAAGGGAGGTTTTTACCACTTCGCCCAAATGCACGGGGGGGGAGGGAAGCGGAGCGGTTGGTGGAAAAGCCTGGTTTGTTTTTTCTTTTTCTTTTTCTTTTTTTTTTTTCCTTAATCTTTGCAACTCCTAATCTCAGCACTTCCCCTTCTCCCTGTCTCTCCCCCCTCCTTCTCCACACCCCTCCTAAATAAGGGATCAAATAATGCGAAAAGCAGTGTGCACATATTTGTTGAATGGGATGAGCAATTAGAGGGTGGAATATTATTGTGATCTTAACGAGCCTCGTTAAAGCTAAAGGAGATATGGGGGAAAAGTAAATGGGCCAGGCTGGGATACACGTTCGGATAAAGGGCTCCTAACTGAGACAATTTACACATGATTTGCACGTAGTTTCACTTCATTCTGCCTATCTGAGCACTAATAGTGCTGGGGAAGAAAAGAAAAATGAGATCATTAGACCCATCCTCACGCCGGTGACCCTCCCAGAAGCAGGCACATACAGTATAGACTGCCTTCAGCCCTGCTTCCCCGAAGAGTCCCTCTACTCTCCTCCCAACTCCCGCTTTCTGCCCCTCTCTGCTCAAGGAGAGATCCGCTCCCCGCGGAGTTCCGCGGCTGCTTCGCTGAGACAGGCGCAGGGCGCTCAGCCCGGACCAGCTCCGGAGCCCCGCTCGGTGCTTTCCCCTTTCCGCGCCTTGCTCCCCCCGCCCTCACGCTCCTTCTCGCTTTCCTTTTCCCTCTCCTCTCCCTTCCCTCTCTCCACTTTATTTTTCTTCCAGTCTGGCTTCCCCCTCCAGCCCGCCTCACCTCCTCTCGCCCTTTCCTTTCCCTCGAGCCCAGCGACCTGGCGAGGCTGGTCCTCGCCCAAACTCGCCACAGCACCTCTCCTCTTCCCCGCGATTCCTGCCTCAAACTCGAGGGATTCTGTGCGGGGAAGAGGGAAGGGAGGCGAGCAAAAGCGGGTTTGAACCCAGACTAATTTTCTTCCTTTTCTTTTCTTTTATTTTTTTATTATTCTTTTTTAAATTATTAGGAACAAGGAAAATGCCCGTAGCGGTTTGAGCCCATCCCTTAGTAAGACCTAGCTAAGTCTCCAGACCTTGCTACCACGCAACTATATTTATTATTAGGTATGTTGCTTTTAAGAAGATTTAATCAGCATCTTGAGCTGGTAACTCTTTTGTTTAGTTTCTGTAGCTATGGAAGTGTGATTTACAGAGATTTGTACGGGTCATGGACATCTTTCCAGACTTACTGTGTATATTTAGACAGGACTTTGCTTGGTGTTAAAAAGTGTATATTTTGAATAGGTTCACACACAGTAGCAAACAATACCGACATTGTAAAGGCATGTACAACGAGTATTGAAACGCAGCATCCAGACTTCAACTAATCTGCCCTCAATAAAGCTGAAATAATTATCCTAAGCCGCCTTTCTAGAAGAAAAATCATTGAGGAATTCAAAACTTTTTTAAAGATCTTTTCTGCATTCCGATGGAGATCGAGGGGTGAGGCTTGGAGCCCAAACTACTTTCAGACATCAATGGAGGGAAGGAGGGGGGGGAAGAGAGATATTACAATTAAAATGTGAAAACATAGCGTGACTTGCCCTATCCGAAGGATAATAATAATACTGCTATGGGTGGTAGAAGTTCTTTAGCTGGGCTCCAAACCGGTTGTGATCCTTTCACAGCGCACTCCTCGTGAAATAATTCCAAGTGGCAGATGAATAGGTCCAGTTGGAAGAGCTGCTGGACTGGAAGAAGCCCGCTGTATTATACATTCATCTGATTTCCACTAAACTGTCATCGGTGTGCTACGCGGCTTCACGGCCCGAATGGAAATAACTCGCCCTCTTAATTTTTAGTGATCTGCTTAAACACTTCTGTGAACAGGCGTGGGGAAAACTTCTTTTTTTCTCTCCCTCCCTCCCTGGCTCATATTTCCAGCTGTACAGCTAAGGAGGGAAAGAGACTTCTCAGCCCCTCTACAAATCGACTTGGAGGTATTAATTGGACAACAATATGTTTAGCCAAAGATTTTAATACACACACACACAAAATCTTTTTCTTTGTAATCCTTTCCTTTTATGTAAAGGATTATAGAGGGGAGGGTGGGGGGAATTCCTGCGGGAGTTTCTTAATATTTGATTCCATTTTTCTTTAAGCTGCAAATTAAACTCTTAAAAAATGTATTTCCAGAATAAATTCTCTCTCCCCCCCCCCTTGCTTTTATTTAATCTCCCAAACCATCATACACTGGTCGTTCGCCTATAGGTTGCACCCCTCTATTAGGATTTCAGATGAACCTTTTAAAGATTCAATATTCTTTCTCTTTCTTTCTTTCTTTCTTTCTTTCTTTCTTTCTTTCTTTCTCTCTCTCTCTTTTTCTTTCTTTCTCTCTTTCTCTCTTTCTCTCTTTTTTTCTCTTTCTTTCTCTCTTTCTCTCACTCTCCTGCTCTCCTTCTCTCTTTCCCCCCAAACATACGAAACATATAACAACTGATTAAAATATTTATTCCGAAATACCCCTCTGCAGGGAATTTCAAAGCACGCCAGCTCTTATGTGCGTGTGTCTATGAGCCAAACAGCCCCACAGCCCTGAGGTGCCTATCAGCTCACACCAGGCTGGAGCCTGCTCTCCCATCCGCGGACACCCATCACAGCAGCTCTGCTGCTGGAACCTCTCGCAGGGACGGAGTCACCACTCGAAAACGCCTGCGCCGGTTCCCGCGGGTCACCGAGCCACAGGGGTCATTCCCCAGACCTCGGGGAGCGGGTCCGGCTTCGGCGCTCCCCTAAGCCTGTTAGGGACACACTGTCGTGTCCTGCAATGCGCAGGCAGATAATTGCAGGCGCTCCGCTTTGTGCGGGGAGGCCAGGGTGTAAATGGCTTTTAATGATTGCAGCTGCTGGCTGCAAACTGTCAATGGGATCGGCTAATGCCGAGCCCGGACCCGCCGGGCTCCCAGACGCAGCC
>JASSUY010030163.1:0-24727 GCA_032466535.1 Forpus xanthops
GGGCACCCTGTGCCAGCGCCTCAGCACCCTCACAGGGAAGAGCTTCTGCCTAAGAGCTCATCTCAGTCTTCCCTCTGTCAGGTTAAAGCCATTCCCCTTGTCCTGTCCCTACAGGCCCTTTGTCCAAAGCCCCTCTCCAGGTTTCCTGCAGCCCCTTTAGGCACTGGAGCTGCTCTAAGGTCTCTCCTTAAGGAGCCTTCTCTTCTCCAGGCTGAATTCCTGGCTTTGTGTCCCTTACAGTTCAGGTCTTGCTCTCTCAAGAGCAGAGAAGATCTGGTAGGAGGGCAGGCTTGGGGCAGTCAGTGCTGTGTCGCTGTCCCACCATACCCATCTGCTGCTGCTCTGATTGCTTCTCACCAGTGTGCGCCGCACCCAGGTCATTGATGATGAATCAGACTACTTTGCCACTGACTCTAACCAGTGGCTTTCCAAGCAGGAGAGGGAAGCTCTCCAGAAGAGGGAGCAGGAGCTGTGGGAGCTGCGGCATGCCTCTCGGCTTGCTAGGAAAGTCACCATTGACTTCGCTGGAAGGCAGATCCTGGAGAAGGACAACAGCATGGCCGAGTACCACAGCATGTGAGTGAGAGGTGGCAGCACCACGGTGTGCCTGAGAGCAAGGAGGTGACAGCTGGAGGTGACAGGGTCTGGCTGAATCTGGAGAGCAAGCGTAAGGAAAGCTGAGTGAACTGATCCTCGGAAGGGTACCTCTGATGGGTACAGGTTTGGGTTCTTTTCTTCCTTGAAGCATATCTCTTTCAGTACAGTTCTGCTGAGCCCCTCTGCTAAGCCCCAGTTTGAGAGGCTTGCACAGGGTTTCAGTAGCTGGTGTGTCTGTTAAAGATAAAGCTGCCCTGGAAAGAGATGTTGCAGAAGGCTGATCCCAACAGAACCAATTCACCTCAAATTCAAAGCAAGCTGAGTTTCTCTGGTAGAGAAGAGTGACCAAACTGGGAATCAGACTTGAGCGAGGAGGTTGCGTAGTTAGGGGAGGTGCTGTGGGTCAGACATGTTCATGTGGGGAGAAAAGAGACGTTGCTGGTGGGAATTTTCATGTCTCTTTTTGTGCTTGCAGGTTGGATGAAACCATCGAAGCCATGAATCGTGGCACACTGAGTGAGCCAGCCAGGAGCCCAGAAGCAAAGACTACTCTGGGTCCTGGTGTTTTAGTGAATCCCCATCTTCTTCAGCCTGCTCCATTGGTCAGTTCTGGAGTAGCAACTAACTCTGGGAGAGTTGGGTATAAGAACTGTGAATTTTGGCATGGCTGTAGTACCTCTGTCCTCCCCTGTGTCTGAGATCCCTGTTAGCTGTCTGAGCTGGGGACAAAGAAGGTTTACCAGTGGCCTGCTCTGTTTCCTGCTCTTGGTTTATCCAAGTTTTAGTCTCTTTCCTCCTTTTCAGGAACGTGGAAGAATTTTTAAGAATTTAAGCTCAGCCTGAGGTTGTGTCACTTTTTCAGCATTATTTATGTATCTCAGGTTCTCTGAGCCTTCCAGTGCCTAAAGGAGACCTATAAAAAATCTGGAGAGGGGCTTTTTGCAAGGGCAGGTAGGGATAGGATGAGGGGGAATGGCTTTAAAATGACTGAGGGGAGATTTGGATTAGATAGTAGAAAGAAGCTCTTTGTTCTTTAGATCCATTGTGCAGCTGTGATGCATAGAAAGGAGAAGACTTGTGGAGCAGAGCATGACCTTGCTTTTTCTACTGCCAAGCATGGCTTGGAAGCAGAGTGGGTTTGCAGAGAAGAGGTGATCCCAATAAGAGCAATACCTCTGTCCTTAAAAGATGGAAAACTTCAAATAGGATTTACACTTGATACATGTTGTTCCTAGAGTGGTGCTAACATCTTTCTTGTTTCTTTTGAACACTCTGAAGTGGGTGGACCAAACTGGTTTGCTCCCACACAGGAAACCTATACGTTCCATGGATGCTGGAAATGAGCCTGGCTCTGAGCGGAACAGGTTGCGGATTCAGGATCGAGAGTTGCAGGAGATCTCAGATGATGGTTGGTGTCTCAGCATGCACCAGCCTTGGGCTTCCTTGCTTGTAAGAGGAATTAAAAGGTAAAGGGGTGGCCTGAGCTGTGGTGTGTCCTGGTCAGCTCTTGCTTTGTAGGTGAGACAGCAAGTTGTATTCCTCAGGGGACAGCTTCTGATACCTACCAAGAGCTTCCCTTTGGGAAGCTGTGCTTCCTCCTCTGGTGTACTCCTGGTTTGGGAAGCTGTGCTTCCTCCTCTGTTGTACTGGTTTGGAAAGCTGTGCTTCCTCCCCCAGTGTACTCCTGGTTTAGGAAGCTGGTGATGCTGTTTTTCAGGAGAGTAGCTAACCTGGAAGGTACAAGTTTTCTCAGAGTGGGTAAATTAAAGAGAGGCTGGGATTTGTGCACTACCATTGGAATGTACCTTTGTGGAGTTGGACAGGCAGAGGGCTGAAGATGTGACATGTTCTTCTGGTCTTTTTGACTGTTGTAAAGAAGCCAACAGTGGCACCAGGCTTTGTTTGAAAAACGCAGCCACACAGATACACCCCTTGCTACTACTTCACCCTCCAGAGTCAGGTTACAAAGAGAAGCTCCTTCCTCCCAGCATCCCTGGCATGTTAATTCACCTTTCCTACTGTTCATATAGAACAAAGAATCTTCTCTAGCTTTTTTTTTTTTTCCCTTTTCCTTCACATACTTTTCCATTTTAGGGAGCAAAGTTTTTTTTCTCTCCCCAAGCTAAAGACACTGTAAATCCTCCCGTGCCTGACTTTGCATCCCAGTGGTATGTGGATGCTGTTGGCTGCCCCAGTACAGCTGCAGGGCCTGGTGCCTGTTCTGGGAGCCCAGGAGCTGCAGCTAACAACTCCTTTGTACATGTTCTTACCATGCAGAACTGTTTGAGCTTGTCAGGGTGTTGCATGAGCAGATTGCCCCATGGATGTATCCGGAATACTGCTGTGCTTGCAGGGGTTTGATGTCCTTTGCTGTTGCTCTGAAGCCATAAGGACATGCTCTGCTTGTAGATTTGTTGCCCATCTCATCTTTTCGCTGACACGTTGCTTTGTGTTGAAATAGTCAGGGCAAAGCTTAGCAGCAGGGATTGCATTAGTGAAACATGTGATTGAAAAACCTGTCTATGTGGGTGATTTCTGCTGAAACTTAAGTCCTAAATTCTCCTTTGTCCTCTAGGGTGGAGGGCAGGACCTGGTACACCTCTCATAGGGGACGGTTGTGGATTGCAGCTACTGCTAAAAGACCCTCCCTTCAGGAAATCTCTGAACTGGAGACCACCTACAGAATGCTGCTCCGGAAAGGTGAACTCCTCTCCTTGGATCTTTGTATTATTGGTACATTGAGCCGTGTAATGAGCGGTGTCAGAAAGGCCTCTGCTGAGCAGTTATTGCTGCTTTGCTTTTTAACCTTCTGTTCTTGAAATTCTCTTCATCCTTTCTGTGTGTCATCAGCCACATGGGTCTGGTGGTAGCATTTAACTTCGTCCTGCTGCTGGTCACATACTCCATCCACAGGCACTATTGAATGGTACCTGTCTTCTGCAGCAGCAGAGGACTTCATTTTATTCTTGGCTCCAGCAAGAAGCAGTCGAGCACCTGCCTGCATGCCTGTGCAGTGGCTTATGCTTCAGTCTGTTTACAATGATATTAAAGGCTTTGGCTTTTCATGGATTCTGACCTTGTGGAAATCAGGATTGAAAACAGGTCCTCAGGAAGATGTTCTCTCCTGTGGGCAGGAGGATGCTGGTGGCTGCACTCCGCGTCTGTGTGGTATTTCTGTGCGTCACCCAGTTTAAATGTCATGCAGCAGGATTGTCTGCCCCCTCATCAGTGCAAGGAGCTCTTCCCACGCTATGTTCCTCCATCAGAATCTAAGCAGGGAAAGGTGTTTATATAATGAAATCTCCTGAACTTAGTCTTGTCATGGTGAAGATCCTGAGCTGGATAAGGGATGACAGGGTGTTAAAATGGCTGTATGTCTCCTTGTGCCTCAAAAAGTAGAAGTGTATGGAGGAGAGGGAAGGGCACCTGGCGTTAGCACACCCCAGCTATGTGTGTGGTGATGTGGAACCCCTGAAGAGATGTTTCTTTTGCTGCAGATGTGGAATTTCCAAGTGATTATCCCTCCGGATGCCTCCTGGGCTGTGTGGATGTGACTGATTGCTTATCGCAAGAGCAATTTAATGAGCAGGTGAGTACAGCAAACAAACCTTTGCAAGCTTGCATTAGCCATCAGCTTTTAAACAGTGTAACTCACCTCCATGAGATGCTCTGCAGAAGGCAGTGAATGGAGATTTTACACTTGTGTTGAGAGAAGACACGGCCACTGTGGTCTTGTACGCCTGGAGAGAAAACGTACTGAGAAAATACATTTCAGCAGTGGTGGAAGCATGCAGTGGGCTAATACAGACTAAATTCATCATCAGCCTCTCTGGTGGTGAGATAATTTGTTTGAAACTAGTTCCTCACATACTCTGAAACCCTTTTAAGTAAGGATTTGTGCCTGTTTAATTAAACCAGTGCTGCAAGAGCTTAAGGCAGCCATTACTCCCCTTGCTGCACAGATAAACATGCTCCAGGATGCTGTGGCTGTGCTAGACTGAGGCAGACAAGGCCCTGCAAAGCATTAGTGTTGTATTTCTGGTTTTCATCCTCCTTTGGCAAACTCAGGAGCTTACATGTTACCTGGATGTGGCTTCCAAAGCAGGATCAAGTACCCTGGTGTGCACGAGGGTGCTTGGCCCAAGCAGGGGCATCTAGGTCCATAGCTGCTAGAGCTGCCCATTGCTTCTTCCTGGAGCTGAAGGTCACAGTGGCCTCACGGATGAGAGCTGTGCTCTGGTTAGGGCAGAGTCACCATTAGGGTGAGCACCCTCCCAACAGTGAAGATGAACAGGAGAGCAGCAGGGGCTTCATGGAGACCCTGCAGAGGAGACATCAGAGCTCCTAGATACAGGGAAGGAGGGACAGCTGCAGATTACTGAGATCAAGACTCCTCAAGGGGCTTTTGAAGTGGCCTGTTTCTGAATGAGGCAGGAGGTTTGGTGACCAGGGACAGGTATTGAGGCCTTCTTCACCTCAGGCTTCAGTAGCAAGATCTTCCTGAGATGTCATGTCTGGAGGCATAATTCAAGGAGGAGATGGACTGCCTGTAATGAAGGGAGATAGTATTGAGAGTCTTCTGAGAAATCTCAGCCAATGCAAGTCCATAAGTGCTGATAGTGTGCATCCAGATATGCTGGCACACAGAGGAGGGCATTGGGAATAGCTGGTGTGGATTTACTTGGGGGTAACACCAACACAACACAACTATTCCTGACACTGTTTCATACCTCTTCACCTCACTGCCCCTGTGCAGACAGGTTTGGTCTGACAGGAATGACCAGGGCTTGAGAGCGAGCTGACACCATCTTGTGAGGTGGAATCCCCCAGGCTGATGGGCATCTTGCCATGAAGGGTTGGAGAGGTGGCAGCACTTGGTGGCTCCTTCTCATGAAGTCCTGTGAGGTTTTTCAGCTGGGGTGGATGCCTGGAAACTAGAGGTGAAAAGAGTATTTCTGACAAAGCGGTGTCTTGTTCAGTCTAGGGTGGAAGGGGGAGAGATTGGAGTGTGAGCAGCAGAGGGAGCTTTGGGACTGGAGTACAATGAAATCTAGTGGAGTATTTGGCCTTGTGTGGAGCAGGCCTCTAGAGAGAGAGGACCCTGGGGCCAGTGTAGAGATTTTCTTCTGTAGCATCCACTCATTTGCCATTTGGTCTTCAGTGGAGATTCTCATCCTTCTGCTATCTGTAACAGTGGTGGAAAAGTACACCTTGGTCTCTCACGAGTACTTCTCTGTCTGTAACAATTCCTCCTCTTTGTGGATACATTCTCCAGGCGCTGGTAAAATGGCTGTGACAGCTTCTTCCAATCTGGAAATTGCGCTGTAGGCGACCAGCTTTTAATCCTCCCATGGAGGACCCTCACAAGGAGTCGTGTTCTCTGCAAATGCCTCCCAGTCTGCCGGCACTGCCTGGCCACAGAGGCACAGGAGGAAGAGCAGTGTCTTCTAGGAGCACTGTTATTACACCTATTGGTGAGAGATTTACTTCTCAGCATCATGGCAATTCCTCTTTTATATTTCACTGGCTTTTTGCTTCTCCCGTATTGCAAACTATTTGTAATTCCTCATTTTTTGCCTTTTTACAATGTTTTTGGCCAATTCCCCCCCAGGATTGCTTTATGTAGTGTTCATTCTCGTAGCTGGTAAGATTGAACTCTGAGATCTGAGCCTCTTTCTGAAGTTGGTTTGTGAGGAAATGTGTGTTTTTATGGACTATCATGAGCAGCGAATGCATCTGAATGAAGCTGAGATTCATTTAACTGCAGTGCTAGCAAGGTGAAAAAGCATTGCAGTGCCAGCTCAGAAATGTAAGTTGGATCACACTGGGAGTAGGAAATCCCATTGCTCACATGAGTGATTCAGCCCAGGTTCATCAGCAGCCGGCACCAAAACCACTTGTCAGCAGTGTAATCCAGCGTTTCTCGGGGTACAAGGACAACTCCTTGCTCGGGGGAAGAGGGAGAGGAAGATTACATGGTTTTGCATGTAAATACCACTCTCAGTCACTGTGCTTTGCCTCACACTTCTCTTCACCAGCTCGTATTTGAAGCTTGTTCCAGAAGAAATACTTCCACAAGTGCAGGACAAGTCATGACTGCAGATTATTCCCACCACCTGCAGATGAAACACTTTCCTATCTTGCTCACTGTCCTGTGGTGGTGCAGTGGCCACAGAAGTCTGTTATGACTCTAGTGGCCATTTGTTCCCATAGGCAAGGGAGACTCTTCCTGCTCTGTCCCTCCCATGACTTCTCTATTATTTCAGTCCTTATGATGCTCTCACCCACTCCCTGCTCAGCACTATCTGCAGATCTCATTTCCGTGCTGTTTGCATCCTCTCTCAGGTTGCTAATGAAGTTGTTAGTGGCACCCTGCTGGTATTTTTCTATCATTATCCTCATTTACTCTATCTTTTTGTTTAGCACTTGTGCGTAAAGAAGCAAACTGAAGCAAACAATTTCGCCAGATGTAGCAGGCTCAGGCTGAGTCTCTACCCGACAGCTTGTGTTGTTATCAGGGACCGGTTATTTATCCCTGGTATTACTGGACACGTAAGCCTGGCCTTGCGTAACCCTTTAGGAGGGATCTTGCAGCTCTGCCCCACGTACAGTGTTTGAAGGCTGGCAGACATTGTTGAAGTGGTTTGCGGATCTTCAGGGCCGTGTGAGAAGTGATGACAGAACAGAATCATGTATGTAGTAGCTGGCAGGATCAGAAGAAGAGCAGAGAAGAGACGTCCTTGTCATTAAAGTCAGAATCACAGCAGATGCCATTGCCCTAATCCCAGTTGTGCTACTTATTGCATGAGCTATTTAAATCTGTTCCTCTGGGTCTCTTTCCTACATGGAAAATAAAGCCCATCAGAGGTTATTTACACCTAATTTTACTGCTAAAAGCTATGATCTTTGGATTGAAGCTGCTTTAGGTGTAGAAGACATTGTTGGATAGGAAAGTCCACCCCAGGTATCGAGTGTCATTTGCTTTGCTCACAGGGAACTGAAGCAAAAACCACTTTCTGAATGCAGCCCTGCTGCTGTGGGCGGGGGTTGGCTGGTGCCAGGAGATCCCTCCATGTGGCTCTTAAATCTCAGTATTTCCAGTTGAGCTTTGCACATCTTGCACCTCCTGGGAGTGCCTTCTGGGCTCGTTTCCTTCTCTGCATGGCAGCCACCCAAAAAGTGGTGCTGAAGACCAGAATGATCCCTTTGTTTTACTTCTCTGCGCTAAAGGTGACCTGGAATCTTTGGGTTTACTTTCCCCCTGCTGAGATCTGAGCACTGACGACGGCTTTTCCTTGCTCCGGGCCTGACATCACCAACACCTCAAGCTGAGCAGGAGCTGCCTTTCTTTTCCTGCATGAGGTGTTGGTGACTTCAGCAGTGTTCGCTGGGGAAACATTGGATGGCGCAGGCAGGGCTTGGCAGGAGGCTAAAGCAAGCAGGGAAGTATTTACATTTATGCCCTTTTAATATGCTCTGAAGTCCATGTTCATTCTGCTGATGACTTTGATCTGAGAGGCTATTAGTTTAACTGGAAAAAGAACATTTCCGCTGTTGCTATTTTGGTAGCTGATAGGTGTGTTTGGTCTTGTTTTGAACACAAGCACACACACATGCCAATATGTAGTTGTAGCCATTATCTGGGGCTGAAATATTGGGTAATTGTGTTCTACAGGAGTAAAACGTTTAGTTTTCATTTCCAGGTGCTCACTTAGTGTCCTAAATCTGCACAAGGGAACACGTCTACGCTATTTTTGTGCCATGAGACTGCAACTGTCATTTAAACAACTATCATCTTTCCCTCTCAGGAAATTTGTGTTTAATCTCTTGTCCTCCTCTTCCCTCCCCAGTGAAAATATTACTAACATAAAAAGAGGCTCAGGTGCCAGGCATGGACAACTCGCTTTGAATTCTCAAGCAGGAGTGAAGCAGGGTAGAATTTTTCTACGTTTAGACTCCAAAAGGTGCCTGTTTAGATTCCAAATAAAGGAACAATAGCCCACTGGTCATATTTTCCTAAGGAAGAAGTTAATGAGAGGGAGAAACGCAAACACATAGATTGACGTGGACTTCGAAGAACAGTATAAATACAGAGACACTTTTTATGAGGACCTTCTTCTAAAGTCAATGTTTCCTATGTAGGCTGTGAGTGAGACAAACGTGTTTGTGTGCTGCTGTGGCTGCCCTGGCACCTTTGCTTTCCCTACCCCAGTGGCATATTTGCTCTTTCATTCCTGATGCTTAGTTATTGCACCTCAACTGAGGGTTTTGAAGGCTAGATCAGATATACTTCCTTCTGCAGCAGTTTGGGTGGTTGTTAATGATTGAAACCAATGAAAGGCCTTTGAACTTTACAGGTCCCTGAATTCTCCTAAGTTGAATTTGTCTTTTGCCTGTAGCCCAATGCCAGATCAAGCAGTATTAAGCATTAGCCTGGCTTGCAGGGTGATGCATCCTTTTATTTGATTTCTCACAAAGCCCTTGGTTCATGGTTCTAGGAGCAGAGCAGAGCAGGCAGGCAGCTGGTTTGGATTATAGTCAGTAAGAGCTGGGGAGTTTTTCCTGATGCAAAGTGCTTTGGTTTTCATCAGAGGCTCTGCTAAGGCTCCAGCTGCCTTGCATAAGCCAGCAGGTTTACTGAGGCCACTGCGCAGTCTGTTAAGATGAAGGAGAGATTGTCACTTGGTGATGATTTATTTAGGAATGCATTAACGTGCCAAAGAAATCGAATGATAGAGGGTAGCTTGCCCTCTCCTCTGGTTTCCTAGACCCTAGGGGAAAAGCGAAGCCAAGGCTGAAGTATATGACTTAATTACTGCTGACTGTGGACTTAGCCTCTGTTACTATTTCAGCAAACTAAGCAGTGATCTGCGAGGTTTCTCCCCTCTCTCAGATGTGGTCACTGGTACGTGCCGCCTTCTTGGTGCTTGGTTTTTATTCAATCCTGAAATCAAGGCTTAGATAAGACCAGCCTTGAGCCTGGCTGCCGCTCAGGTGCCCCATACCTTACCGTGTAGTTGTAGCTCCAGCAAGTTGAGCTGTGACCACCCCTGAGGTGGTGACCCCAAATGAGAGGGGAGCTGGCAGGAACAATATATAATCAATTGTGGTAAATGTGCAATGCCCAAAGACCATACTTGCTTAAGCTGTCGCTGTCACGTCATTGATTTCATAGCCTCAAACAGACTGACTGTAGGGGTGCGTGTCCCGGCTCTGCCGTGTGTCAGGCTGTGAGAAATCCCATCTCGCTGGTGAGGTCTAATCAGTAGCTGGAAGCAGCATCACTCCTCCTCGGGGAGCTGCAGCGAGGGCCAGCATGGGGAGTGGCAGCTGCCCAAGTGAATCAGGGCAGGGATGCAGGTGCCTTGTCTGTGCTGGGGTTTGCCCAGAGTTCAGCTGATCTCCACCACCTGCTGTGCTTGGCTCTGCCGTTTTACCCTGTGCTTTGCAGCTCTCACTTCTGCAGGGTCCCCACAAAGCAGGCTGAAGTTCTCTGTCTGTACCTAGGAGGGCGCAGGTGTTGCGAGCTGCTCGAGCCAAAAGCGTGTGCCCTGGTTTCCCCTTGTATTCACCTCCCCATAGCCTCTTCTCCGCTCCTTGCCAGGTCCTGACTGAGATTGTGGTGGTGGGGCTGCGCTGCAGCTGGGATTAGTGCTGTCTCCTCCATCCCTGGGCACAGGAGGATGAAAGCAGCTCTTCCAGCTGAGCTTAGAACACTACCAAGTATTTTTCCAAGTCCATCCAGTTTTTCCTGATGGCCACCAAGCACTATAAACATCTCAAGCCCTTCTCATGCTGCTTCCACGGTTTACCATGGGTGGGTGTTTCCTCAGACTGGCATTGGAGCTGCAGGAGGGTGTTGGTGGCTTCTGCCAGGCCAGTTCAGGGAGAACAGGGGGGTGTAATGTGTGCCCCATGTTTGCCAGCACCTCTGAGTCCTCCACTCTTTCCGTGGACTGGAGCTCTGGTATTCTGCTCAGCATTTAAAATCTGA
This sequence comes from Forpus xanthops, assembly GCA_032466535.1. Lineage (NCBI taxonomy): Eukaryota > Metazoa > Chordata > Aves > Psittaciformes > Psittacidae > Forpus > Forpus xanthops. The sequence goes on from JASSUY010030163.1 coordinate 10,592, forward strand.
GTGCACCAGCACAGGTTTGAATATTAAATCTGCATTTCAAAGTATGAGTATTATTTTAACTATGTTTTAATTGCTTCCTCTGCCCTTTGAATCAAAGTACAGCTTGTGGTATAGGAACATGAGAAGAGCCAGGCTCAAGGCTGGGAGATGAACACCCACCGGATGCATCCAACTGGCTGGGGGAAGGATCCTGCAGTGGTCCGAGCCTGCTGTGCCTGGATCTGAGCGTGTACCAGGATGCGAGGGGCAGAGCAGGCGAGGGCTGAGAGGCATCACTGTGGGACAAAGGGGAAAGGAAAGCAGGCGAGCAGAATTCCTTATGCATCCTCACGAAGGGTGTGTGTGCCAGCACAGGATCTGCCAGCAGCAGATGTAAGCCCTCAAAAGCAGCGGGGAGGATGTTGACTGCAACAATGCATCAAGGCTGCGGTTTGTAACCTCAATAGTAAGGCAGTTAACTTTTTTTTAACAAAGACATTTTGATTGCCAAATCCATAACCATTAGCAGCTGTGGTTTTGAGCTGTTCCTTCCTCACACGTTGCAGTCTAGACCTGACAGGCTTTCAAACAAAAGTTTGGCAGCCAGCTTTTGTTTGTGTTTCTTTGCGATCCTGCTCTTTCCTTTTTGCCCATTGTGTTGATTTGGATTGAGCATCAATGCATATCCCCTCTCTAACCCAGCCTCCATGGAGCATCTCCTCTGTGTCCATGTGGTCTTCTGTGAGAAGAGTGGCATGTAGCATGCCTCGAGCGCATGTGCACAGGCTGCAGGACTGGATGTTTCTGCCTCAGGCTAGAAAATTTGGCGTTTCTAGAAACCTGAAATCTGCTTTGGGGTTTCTGTTTAGGAAAATGTTGTTTCTCTTTGGACAAAGGCTGGTTGGCCTGTGCTAAGGCAGAGGGAATGGGGCCCTAAAAGGTGGTGCTTGAAAATGTGCTCAGAGTTGAGTTTGATGCCAGACCATGTCATGAGGGAGATCAGATCTCAAAGTGAAGCACGTGGTACTCTGCAGTGCTGGAGATCTGAGTCTGGAGAAGGTGACACAGAGCAGTGGCAAATCTGAGGCTCCTGGCTCTGGCAGTGGCTCCTGTTGCCAGTCAGGTGCCACCTTTGGGTGAACATGCCCTGGAGCACTTTGGGATTGGGAAAATTGGCCAGGTGATCCCGCAAAGTGAATGTCCTGCTAATGGGGTCGAGGAAACTGCTGTTAGAACAGCAGATGAGGAAATGATGCTTCAACACCATTCTCCTTGGAAAAGCAACAAGGATGGATGTGGCATGGACACAGTGGTTCCTAAAGGCTGATCCTGCAGGGTGGGAGAAGAATAAGGCTTTTTTTCCCTCTGATATTAATAACTCCTACCTGCAGAAGGACCACAGAGCCGGTGACTGAACCTCAGGCACTGGAACCAGTGTTACTGCTGGTGCTCACTTACTGGAATCAGGTTTGCAGCACCCACAGCTGGATAAGCATCATCTTTCTCCCTTTTGATGGTTCCGTTTCTCCTGCATCCATGTGTCTGTGTTGCAGGCATTGCCACAAATGCTCCTCTTTGGCTGCAGCACTCTTGGTGCTTGCCAGAAACTCCCGACTTTCTTTTCCCTTTTGCAAACCAGTAAAGAAGCATTCTCTAGCTGGATGGTGAGCGATTGCCCCTGGAGAGGGGGAGAAAATGGCTGTTTAGTAGTTAATTACCTGTTATGTTGGTCTGACAGCTATGAAGCTTATGAGGCATGAAAGAAGAGCAGAAACGCCTCTCCTACAAATCACCATGAAAACGGGGTGAAGGAAGTTGTGCCTGGATTCCGGAGGATGCCTCGTATCCTGATGCTCTCCCTTGCACGTGGCCGAGGGGCTTCTCACAACACCCAGGGAGGAGCCCTGTGCGTGTTTTTGCCTGCTAGGGAAGGCTGATTTATTGCCTCTGCTGGTTAGGGCAGCCCTGCTCTTTCAGAGGAGGTGCCGTTGCCGCCAAGATGATTTTTTTCCCTTTGAATGCGTTTTACAGGGAGCTCTCTTGCCAACACATGGGCTCTGCTTGCTTTTATTCTTTCCAGACAGTGTTGCTTTCCAGTGCTGCCTCCTTTATTTCAGAGCTGTTGGAGAGCAGCAGGGAAATGAAGGCTGAAGCTGGTGTCTTGGCCCTGCGCTGCCTGGCAGAGCCAGCTGTATTTCCCCTGTTGTTCACCAAGGAGGCATGCCAGGAAAATGATTCAACCCTTTCCATTATTAACCTTGCAGAACAACTCAACCACCTCCTTGCTGCTCGGTGCTAGTGCCCCAGGGCCACTCCTCAGCAGCTGCAAGATGGAGAGGATGGCAGCCACCCGCTGAAGGACTACAGGTTCCAGTGTGCAATTCTGCACCATGCACCGGCTCACCGGGATGCGTGCCGGGAATGTGTGCTGGTGCGCTTGGCTCCGTGAGCAAGGAGAGTAGAGGAGAGCTCCGGCTGCATTGCAGGACTCTGAAGCCAGCATGTGTAAAACGCTGGGGCTGTTCCCACCCGGTGGTAGCATTCGATCTCTTGCACCACCTTTGCTTGTCTCATTTTGTGTCTGGAAACCTTAATGAGGGCAAAAGATGCTCTTGAAAGGTCGGTAGCAAAGCTACCGGGGAGCGTTTGGCTTTGTGCTGTGCAGGGCTGCCGCTCCGGTGCACGCAGTGCCTTTGTTCCTTTCTTGGATGCACCGTAGCAGAGCTCATCCCGTTAGTGATGGTTTGGTTCCCCCATGGCATGTCTGCCTTTGGGTTCTTCTGTTCCGCCTTCAGTGCACACTTGGGTTCATGCAAGTGCAGCTTATTGGGGAGGGGTGAAGAACTCGAGGGGTTCAGGACGGTCCTTTTCCATGTTTTGTTTTTCCCTGTGCTGAGATTTAATTGGGATGAGCTGGGAGTCCTGAATACCACATGGCCCCTGTATCCCACTGCAGGCTGTACCCAAATCATGACAGAAAGATTTACTTCAACAGATTGGAGGGAAGGAAAAAAAAAAGAGCAGGATTTTCTGTTTCAGATGTCAGAGAAGGTGGGTTCCTGGCTCCGTGGCTCCAGGCTGGCTCATCCCCTCCTTTGCTCTTTTGCCGTGGGCTGTGGAGTGAGGACGCTGGCAGCCCTGCTGCTATTTCTGGTGGTGACGAGCTGGGGATTGGAGACGAAGGATGGTGAAAACGAAGTGGAGGGAACATTCATTAGCAATTATCACTGCTTGCAGCTTGATTGGGGCAGCTCTTGGGGCCATCTGATAGCCTCTTAATACATGTTCAAAGCGCCACTCCAGCGAGAGGGTGAATGTGGTGGCTGGTTTGCAGAGGAGCACAGCACTCGGCTCCCTTTGCCATTTAACCTCGAGCTCTTTCTGTGTGTGTTAAGCTGCCTTGAGATCTGCTTTGGGTTTGCGTTATCTTTTATTCTCTGCTAATCTCTTTGCAGCCGGGATCTTACAGACCTGTTTGTTAGCAGCAAATGGAAGCCTGGTTGGTGCGGTTGCAGCCATGGGCTGAGCAGGGCGGGTGGTACCGGTGCTGGTGCCGGTGCAGGGAGTGCGTACGTGGGGTTTTTCCACTGTGTGAAGCAGTGGGCTGGAGCAGCAGTTGGTGAGCCATACCGGCTGTTGGCAGCCCACGGAGCCCATCGTCCTCCCAACTGCCTGTCACAAGCCCGCTACGAGGTGGCAGAAGGTCTGAAAAAAGGCTGAATCATTTCTTTTACACCATAGTTTCATTGCATAATCCTTCTCTTTTGAGCTTTCCTGCTCATCTGCAGGATTGGAGGAGGGTGGGTGTTCTTGGAGGACAAGCTGGCCTCTGGACTATATTTGGTGTAAAGAGCCTTTTTAGCCAGCTTCTCCTAAGTACTGAGTTGCTTCCTGGTGAAGGCAATGTGAAAACCTGTAGTACTGACACCTTTGTTATTTACACCCTCAAGATTGTAACAATGAGCGCTGTTGGGATGAAGAAGGAGCATTGCCTGTGGGACTCCTGGCTGGGTTTAGCCTTTGGATCTTGTTTTCACTCCATGTTGACCTTTGATTTAAAACCCTGCTGTTGGAGATCCCCTTTACTGGGAATCTGCTCTGTCTTCTCTCCATGGCACATTAGATTGTGGCTTTGGGGCTTTTACTGCAACTCTCAGGTTTGCTGAAGTGATGATGGGCAGTGGCTGCTTTATGTGGGGTGTAGGAGCTGGCAGTAAGTTTGTTCTCTAAGCTTACTGCGTTGCAGATTGTAGAGTGACTCGACCAACCCTCTCACTGCAGAAATGTTGAGAAATGAGCTTTTTACTTGTTAGGCACTTGGGTGGCCTTGGAAAAGGTAACAGAGGCAAATGTGTTTGGTCTCTTCGTGACAGCATCTCTGCTGAGTAAGTCATAGAATCAGAATCACAGACTGGTTTGGGTTGAAGGGAGCTTAAAGTGCATCCAGTTCCAACCCCTGCCATGGGGAGACACCTTTCTCTAGGGCAGGTTGCTCCAAGCCTTTCCAGCCTGGCCTGGAACACTGCCAGGGATGGGGCAGCCACAGCTTCTCTGGGCACCCTGTGCCAGTGTCAAAGGCAGCTCAGTAGCTGCCAGTAGGAGAGGCATCTTTGTCATGGGGCAGGTAGGTACCAATGTCCTAGTGCTGAGCTAAGCTGCAGAAAGAGCCAAAGAGGTGGAGTGCCGCCATTCTGCCACACTGCCTGTTGTGATGTGGCTGATGACCAGACAAGACGCTGTAGATACATCAGATGAGTCAGTAGGTGTCTACAGGTGACATTGCTCATGGTGATTGTGCATGTCACTGAGAGCAAGCACTGTTTAGGGGGCTATATAGCAACAGGGAGAGATTCTGGGGAGGAAATACTAGCAGTGACCTCCAGGGAATGAGGTTCATGGAACTGGTTTCTAAGCACCTTAACTATGGCTATGCTTTTCCTCCTGGTGATGTGACCCTGTTTTTGAGCAGTTCAGCCCATTAATCCACCAGAAAACTGACTTTACCCAAAAGTCCCTAAATTTCTGCAGGATGAATAAGTTTAATTGACTTGTGGAAAGGGACTGGGGTAAGAGGGAGCCCATTAGCTTGGCTCAGCATCTTGGGGCTGAACATCTTGTGGGAGCTCAGCTTCATCTTCTTTATCTGGGATTGTCTTGTCTCTAGGCAGAGGAAAGGGTTACAGCTTTTTCTCAGCTTCAGCAGGCAGGGATATTCTGCTTTTGTTGTTCACCAGGATGGGTAAAAGGTTTCTGGGGTCGATACAATAGGAAGCCTTAAATGCAGTGGCTGGACTGGGATCTCCTTCCCTGCCTCCTGCGAGTGAGATGCCAGAGGAAGGACCAATGCCTTTAAAATGCAGGACACGGAGGGATTTGGCACACGTACAGAGACATACCCTGGGAGCAAAGATGAAAGGCTGCAGAGTGGAAGTGTAAACCAAAGTTGCAGCTGTGACATACGCCTCGGCCTTGGGATTGAATTGAGCTGGAAGCTTTTGGAGCTGAAGGTTTGACCCTGTCATGGATGAAAGCTGTCAGTGGAGAAAACAGCCAGGCTGTCTCTCACTGCTGACGCCAGGGTGTAGAGGTGGCTGTCAGGTGTGTCAGAGGCACATAGTGATGGTCCATATCCTCCTAGGAGGTGGCGGCTGAGGAGATTTGGGAAGCAGCTGGACTCAGGCAGCAAGGCCTCTGATCCCAGATGCATCCTGGCTGAAGAAGCCACTGAACCACATGTGGTAGAACAGGGATGGACCATCTCTAACCAGGTTTGGATGGTGGCTTGTGCTGCACGTGTTGTGGTGTGACCTTTGGAGCCTGCGTTGGTGCAGGAGCGGCTGGCTGTATCAGGTCCTCTGGCTCCAGAGAGGCCACCAGTCACTCGTGTGACACTGAGAGTGATGAAGTGGTGCCAGCATTTTGCACTCACCAGGGACTGGCCAAGGATATTCACATTGGCTCTTTCTATGCTTCCAAGATCCTCCTTCCCTGCAGATGGGAAATGAAAATCCTTGGCACTGGTGTGGAGCAGTGGAAGCAAGTCAAGTAACGTGGCTCAATAAAAAGAAAGGAAGAAGCCTGTCCAAGCCTGGATGGATACCGCAGGGCGGCTGCGGGCAATGCTCGCTGGCGTGGGCATTGTGCAGAGCAGCTAAGGGCATGTACATCTCTCTTGCTTGGTGAACAGCTCTTATGTGCTGTTGTAAAATGAGAGGGGCTGGAAATGCTTTCCCTGATTGATCCAATCCCAGTGTCAGGCTTCTGTAAATCTCCCTTAACTGCTGGCAAAGCTGCCAAACCCTGCTGCAGCGCAGGGAGAGCGGGTCGCTCCCTGCTTCCCTCTCCGTGCCCAGCTGTTCCAGGGCAAATCCAAACTCATCTTGGCAGGTTGGTGAGAGCTTTTCAAACACTCAGCCTTGGAGTCATTTGTTAGTAACAAAAGGGGGATTTGCCAGGACACGCTGCTCCATCTGGTCTGGCATCCTGTCCCCTGCAGCAGCCTTGACGGATGTGCTTGAGGAAGGCAGGAGAGCAAAAGGAAATAGGGGGAAGTTTACCCATGGAAGGAAAACTGCTTCTGTGGTCTGCTGGAACAGTGCTTCCTGGGCTGCAGCACCTTTCCTCTGTGCTGTCGGTGCAAGGGCTGCAACTAATGGAGAATCCCAGGGGTGGTTGGTACATACATTTTCTGTTTTTTGCATTTCATTTTTGAACACCAGTGAGGCTGGGCTACATCCAGGCAGGACTTAGGTGCGCTTCCCTCGCTGAGCGGTTTCCTTCTTTTTCCTCCCATGGTTAATGAGAGAAACAATCTGTTTATGCTCTTCCTATAAAATTCTCCCATATCTTCACTGCAGCGAAATCTCTCCATGGTTCTGAGCACAGAGCCAGCCCTGCATGGGAACAGCCAGCTTCTCCAAGCCATTGCCTTGCCAAGTTGCAGGTGTTTTCTATTGCTTGGCCTTTAGATGCAGACAAATCTCAAGGGTTGCATGGCCCGCCACAGGGCCATGTGTGGTCTCCAAGTCTCAAAGCCTTTGTGTTTAGATCGAGCTTTCAGGGGAAAAGATGGGGATGTATCTGTAGCTCCAACAGCTGCTTCAGTGGAGGAGGTGGCCATCACATCCTTGGATTTGCCAGGCTGTTCCATTTGAGGTGCTGGTGTGCTGCCAGTGACAGACTGGAGTTGAACAGGGATATCCACATCCCCAACCAGCTGAATCTGGGAGCTCATCATGCTCAAAATGGGTTCCATGCTTGTCCCAGCATGATGCAGGCAGTGAGTAGGCAGGCTTGGGAGGGCAGGGCCCTGACTGCCTCTCTGTTGTCACCCCATGCTTTAGATGAGCTTAAGCCCAGTAAGAAGCCGTACCTTTGAGGCAGCAAAGCAAAGATCAGTGCTAAAGGGGGGCTGAGGAGTGATGGGGAGCACACAGGGAAGTGGCTTGGGACCAGGTCTGGAAAGGGAGCAAGATCTGGCAGAGGCGCAATGAGGAGAGGCATAGCAAGGAGCTCACTGATTAAAATCCAAACCTGGAATTGTTGGTTTTATTTTTCATTAGAAGTTACTAAAGTGGTTTAGTCTGAGCTGCTACAGCCCGGATATAATGCACCTCTTACCAATGTCCCTGCTCCTGACCACCAAGCTCTTTTTGCACCTCAGCAGCCAGCCTGACTCTGTTGTGTGTCTGTGTTTCACAGTATCCAGATCTGAGCCAGGAGTCCGGGTCTCCATTTGTCTTTATCTGCACGAATCCCCAGGAGATGGTTGTGAAGTTTCCCATCAAAGGAAAACCCAAAATCTGTAAGTAGTAAAGTTTCCACAGATGCCCCCCTTGGCCTGCTCTCATCACCACCTCTGCTTGCCTTTGCCAGATGAGTTCCCAACCTTTGCCCTGTGCTCTTTGATCTGTAGGTGTTTGTTTAATGACTCGAATACGTCTGTAATGTTTTTTTTGTCTTCGGCTCCCCTTTCCCCAGATGTTGCTTCCTTCCAAACACAAGCCTCTTCCTGCCCCACTTGGGAGGCACAGAGCTGCGTGGCTGCTGCCGAGCCACTCCTGGCATCAGCCTGGCTTGGGATATGCACTGCTGCAGCAATGCTTGGGCGCTTGCTTCTTGCCCATGGTTCAGAATTACCCTCTTGCCCATGAGGGCAGTTGGGGCTGGAAGCAGCAGGAGCTGCAGGGCCAGCTGGATGTTGTCCATCCGGCAGGAGGGGCTGTCCTGGCAGGGCACACAGGGAAGCTCCACAGCATCTGTCTGCATGCTGCTTGCCAGCACCGTTAGTCCCTTTTATGAGGCACCAGCCCCTCCGCATGCTGCCAGTTGTTCCTGCCCACTGTCATAGGATGGAGGCAGGATGCGGCAGCTGGGGATCTGCAGTCAGCTCCGTCCTGAGGATCGGGCTCCCCAGCACGCAGCCTGGGGAAGGCACCGTGCATGCTTTCAGGGGATGTGAAATATTAATTTGATGGGCTAAAAGCAGAAAGAGTCTTGGCTGTTGTTTAGTGTAGCCCACAACTGGGTTTTCTCTCTTGCTTGCAGCGTGTTTCTCTGGGAGTAGTTACCCAGTGGTGCAGGAGCAGCAGAGTTTCTCAGAACCAGTTTATAAGGGCTTTTGAAGGGTTATTTCTGTTGGGTTTGAGGGGGCTTTTGCCCTCTCCACTCAGAGAAGCCCCATTCTCCCATGTCTTTTGTCTCTCCCTGGGTATTGGGAGTATTCCTGCCCTGAGCAGGGCAAAGTGATTTGGTTTCTCTCCTGCCTTTTGTACCAGCAGTTGGAAGGTGGGTTCAGACAATGGCAGTAACAATGCTGGTGAACTGTAGCGCTTGGATCTTGCTCGCAGCACCATCCTCCCTGAGGGATTGGTCTTCCCCAGCACCCATGAGCAGGCAGGTTATTCAGGATGCAGACATCTTTGCTGCGGTGGAACAGACCCACTGCTGTTGCCAGAGCAGCCATTGCATCCTTTCTTTCTCTTGGCTTAATCTCCATGCTCTTGTATGGACTCTCTCAAGCCCCTTCACTGCCACATCTGCCTTCCCCCGGCTGTGGTTCAGAGCAGAGCTGCCAGCGGCCACTGGAGGGGAAGCTTCTGCATGGGGTGAGCGCAGGGCTCTGCGCGTCTGCCTTGCTGCGTGCAGGTGCTGCCGGTCCCCTCCCCATCTGTCACATCGTCTCCTTTGTGTTGTGACACTTCCCTGCTTGGAGAAGGATCAGTCTAACAGCCGGGAAGGAAGCCGGCTGTGCTGTGCTGTGCCCGCTCCTGCTGCCGTCCCAGCCTTTCCTGCCCTCCATCCCAACAGGAGCTGTCACAAGAGCAGCGGCGGGGGAGACTGTGGAGTTGCACGTTCAGCTCCCAGAGGGGACATCATCCGTCTGAGTGATATTTGTGACAGCCTAGGGAAGGATCAGGGAAGCCTTTGACCTTTCGCTGGGGTAAGGCACCGCTTTAATAGGAGCTGGCATTACATCCATGACAGTCAAAAGCTTAATCCTGTGAGCTGGAAGCAGAGCAGGGGGAAGGTGCTGTCTCAGGTCCCCACCTGAGCTTGCCGGCTGCCCTGGTCTCCTTGAAGCCTGCCTCAAGCCATGACAAAATGCCAGTTTGTCTTGTTGGGAAGCCAAGCCAGAGTGGTTTCCTTGCCAGATAACAGCATGGACTTCGCCATGATGACATCCGAATGCTTCTCTGTTGCAAATTAGTTGTTTCTAACAGCCCAGGGATGGGAAAAGAAGGGAACATAGCCTGATTTATGCTGCCAAGGTTATTGTTTGTGTGGAAGGGATGGGCACTGTGTTTGTGTAGTATCTGGGAGCACTGCTCATCCAGACACATCCCTGCTTCACTGTAGTGCATGAGGACAAAGCTCAGTGGTGGTTCTCGTGGGAGATTTCCTTGGGCCAAGGCAAAGCTTCCCTGAAGCCTCCCTCATGCGTTGCTCCAACACCTCCCTCCAGCAGCCAGTGACTGGAGGAGTGGGCGCAGGGATGGATCATAGTGCAAGGTGGGATTCCTCAAATCATTGAAAGAGAAGGGGACCCTGGGGCTGCTGCCTTGTAGCCTTTTCCTAAAGGGTCCTGTGTGATGCTTTGTGTTCACCAGCTGCTAGAGCAGAGGAGCATCCTGACCACTTTTGGGATGCAGGAGGAAGAGGCAGGCATGTTAGATACAAAGCCTATGAACCCTGGAGGTGACACAGTGTTGGGGATGGGGACCAGAGCATGGAGCAAGTGTGAACTTGCTGCCTTTCTCCTGCCAACAGCCCCATGGCTTGGCGACACGTTGGTCCAACATATGCTTCCGGACAGTCTGGCTGTGCCAAATCCTTGCTGGGTGCTGATCTCCCAGACCTCACGCTCCAGGGAATGCCCCTTTTCACTCTTTTGCTTGGCCTCAGCTTTCATTTTCTCATTTGTGATGATGGAAGTTTTGTAGACAGCCTTCTGTGTCCCGTGGGCTGCAGGTTGGCACCCGCTGCAGCAGGGCATTGGCAGCGTCTGGTTCCTGTCCCCAGTTTCAACCTGATTCATTTGTGGATCCGTGGCATGGTGATTTGCAAACCCTTGCTCATGTTTTATGTTTTGCATGTGTTACAGTTTTGGTGCATTGAACTTCCCTCTTGAGCTCAGGCAGGAGCAAGGCTGCCCAGAACTTGAGCTGAAGGAGGAGACTGATTTCGGGAAGGTTGCGTTGACCTGGTGGGAGTTGGTTTGAGGGGAAGGTGATGGTCCCTGGCTGTTTTGGAGCCATTTTCTATGGACAAGCATCTGCTTCTCATGGCACACAAGCATTTACCAGCAGGTTTTGGTGCAGTGGCCAAAGCAGAACTGCTTTTGAGCCTGATGAATCTTAACACCACCAGAGATGAGATCTGTTGTGTGCTGTAGCTGTGGTAGCAACACAGCTCTTCCAGGGACTCTGCATGCTGTGCTCTGCATGCCGCCACCTCCAGCTCCATCCACATTACTGGGATTTCACTGGAACAGACTGTCTGTCCATGTTCTTGATCCCTTTGCTACCTCTCCTCATGGTGTGACCCCTTTGGACCCCTGTGCCCCTCCCAGGGGATGCAGGGGATGCTCCCAGGGAGGGGGGCTGCCCATCCCAGCCCAGAATGGGCTCTGCAGTTTTTGCTGCCAGCTTCTGCAATGCTTTGGAGCCCTATCCCTGCTCCTAGCTACCGGGAGAGATGGGGCAAGGCTGGCATTTGGAGGATGGGAAGATGCAGGGAAGTTCCTAGGGAGTTATGGCATTAGAGGAAGTGATAGGCACTGGCTGATGGCAGAGTGTCTCCAGGAGGCTGGCTTTTTGCTGTGATGCCTCACTTAAGGTCACCTTCCCTTTCTTCTCTCCCTTCTGGAGCACGCAGCTTTGCCTGGGAGAGCAGGAGCATCCTTGCTTTTTTAAGGGCAGGAAGAAGGGACGGGAATGCTCCTCTGAGGCAGCACATCACCCTCCCGCCTTGCTCACCGTGCCTGGCTTTTGGCTTCTTTCACAGGAGCTGCTGAAATCCCATGTTCTGGTGTCCTTCTCTCCCAGGTAGGAAAGCAGATCTGGCAGTGAATCCCGCAAGGGCTGCAAAGGATGAGGGGAAGCAGAGTTTCCTCTGGGTCCCACTGGAGCACCCTGGGCTCCCCAAGGTGCTGCCCGGTGGCAAAGGCAGCATGGCCCTCCCAGCTGGTGGCCTTGATGATCAGGAACCCGGTGCTTGGCAGCACAGCGTGTGCCACACTGCATCAGCATCCCCAGTCTGAGGGTTTATCATCCCCAGGCCCGGCTTTCTGCCACGCCACAGAGAAGTACATCCCTGACACAGTGCTTGACAGTTCCCCGTCTCCTTCGAAAGTGTTGACACGCATCCTGCGGGCAAGCAAAGGGATCGGTTTCCCCGCTGGTAGTGGCAGGCGGGTGCTGGATGTTAATTTCCTCTCCTCCCTGCTGCATTTCCCCCTCTCCGGCAGCTTTTCCCGAGCCAGACACACTTGCCCCCGGCTCCCCGGTGTCTCGCCTGCAGAGGGAGGCCGAGGTGGCTGGGAACGCCTGGCTCCTCAAGCAGGATAATTGGATGTGACAGGAACACACTAACTAGGAGACCTCAGTGCCTCCAGCTGATTTGCATTGCAAATGACATTTACGAATAAAGAGTGATGAGGGTTTGTTGGGTTTCTTTTTTTTTTAATCCCCTCTTTACAGGGAAGCTGGATGCAAAGATCCATCAGGGAGCAAAGAAGGGGTTAATGAAGCAGAAGGCGACAGGCTGAGCTGCAGGGAGCAGTGCCTCATTCCCAGCCGGCATCTGAAGGGTACCAAGATGATCCTCGACTCCTGAAAGCAGGTGCAAGACTGATCCCAGAGTGCTTTTAGGTATTGCTTATCCACTGTATTCCAAAAGCATTAAAAGAGACGTTTTCACCCAGCTCTTCCTCAACAGCCTTGTGCTTCCCAAGAAGTCCTCATGGGGTGAGGACAAGGGTGGGTGGGAGATGGAGCTTGGCAGGATGGGATTCAGTCAGGCTCTGGCATATCCAGGTCTCTTGCGAGGACCAGATCCCAAGGCTGATGAGGGGAGCTCGCAGCATGAGGTAGTTCCATCCTGACTTTGGCAATGCCTCCTTCCCCAAATGTCCCTCTCTCCTGTGAGATTGATTTCTCCTTTTTCTTTAATCATTCACATTCAGCATCTCCCCATGTCCTCTGTGCTCATTCCGCATTTGTGTTCACTGAGCTGAGAGCTTTTCGTGCCAGGTTGCTCCAGGCTCTGCCTCACTATGCTCTAAGTCCTCCTCCTCATTCCCCAGATCCCACCCTGCTCTGGATGGGACAGAGCAATCCCTGACCGCTACTGACATTTCTCCTCCTCCTGCCTGGGTACCTGCAGGGAGCAGAGCAGGACCACCAGCTCCGCTGATGGGTACAGTTAGTGGTTGCAGGTTGTGCCATGCCTCTGCCTCAGTTCCATTGCTGCTCCCTCAGAGAGGAGAAGTAAGAGGTTGTGGAGCCTTTGTGCCAGTTGCCAGTACCCCTGGCTGCTGTGGTGCTGGAGCTGCCATAAGTGCTGCTGTTTGCCTGGGGAGTTTCCTTCTGCTGCCTGTGGATCTTGGAGGTGCTGGATCTGGATTTAACACCCACCCATGTAATTCCTTGTTTGGAAAACCCTCATGGCTGTTTCTGTTAGGAGCTGCCCGGGCTTGGTGCTGAGGTTCTGGTGTGAGAGTTGCTGTTCAGCGTGGCAGAAGGAGATGGGCTTGGGCTGCTGCTTTCTTCCTCTGGCTGCTTTCCTCCATCCACCAGCCTGGCCCTGTCTCCTCAGTATCTCCCCAGTCAGCTGTGCTGGGTCTCCTGTTGACTTCCCTGGACTCTTCTTGTATCATGGAGGTGCTCCTCTCTTGGGTAGATGTGCCTTGAGAGCAAGGGAAGTCACAGAACCATGGAATCACAGGTTGGAAGGGGCCTCAAGGATCATCTGATCCAGCTTTTCTAGGTAAAGCATGACCTAGGCTACATGTCCCAGCATCCTGTCCAGCCAAATCTTTAAAGTGTCCAATGCTGGGAATCCACTTTCCTGGGGAGATTATTCCAGTGACTGGTTATTCTCGCTGTGAAAAATGGAAACCTCCCCAGGAGTAACTTGTGCCCATCACTCCTTGTCTTTTCCATGTGACTCCTTGTAAAAAGGGAGTCTCCATCTTCTTTGGAACATGAGGCTAAGGTGTCCCCTGAGCATTGTCATCCCCAGGCTGGACAAGCGCAGCTGTCTCAGCCTTTCCTCACATGCTGCCCAGTCCTCGGATCATCTTTGTGTCCTGACAAGCAGTGAGTAGAGTGGGACAACGACACCGTTACGAACAAGGTGATGCCTTTGTTGATGTTCCCCAACATCCTGTCGGTTTTCTTTGCTGCAGCTGCACACTGTTCACTCCTGTTGAGCTTGTGTCCCCCAGGACTTCCAGGTTCCTTCCCACAGAGCCGCTCCCAGCCAGTCACATCTCAACCTGTGCCGCACTCCTGGAATGTGTTCTCAGACACAAGTTCTGGCATTTGTCCTTGTTGAGCTTCATGATGTTCTCATTAGCCCAGGCTTCCAGCCTATCCAGGTAACCCTGCAAGGTGCCTCTCCCTGCCAAAGTGGCCACTTCCCACTCAGTCTGGA
>JASSUY010030164.1:0-11867 GCA_032466535.1 Forpus xanthops
TCAGTTTGGGTCAGGTATCCTGTCTCTGCTTCCTCCCAGCTTCCCCTCCTCCCTGGCAGAGCATGAGACTCAGAAAGTCCTTGGTCAGCTTAAACATTACTGAGCAGCAACTAAAAACATTGGTGTTATCAAGCGCTGTTCCCAGGCTGAAAGTCAAAAACACAGCACTGTACCAGCTACTAAGGAGAAAAAAGTGACTGCTACTGCTGAACCCAGGACAGTTAGTGATGAACTTGAAGTGCTTGAAAAATCACTCAAAGAAGCTCCTGCAATAAATGGTAGACATGATAGAATTGTGGTCCATCACATGATACAAATTCATTAGTGTTCTTTGTCTCACTGTTCTTTCTGTCCTCAAGCGGATAGTTGTTAGAAGAAAGGAAACAGAAAAAGAGTTACCTATTTTAGGTTTTCTCATGTCTTGTTTTACCATTTCATGCATAACTCTGTGTGCTGTCTGCCTGGTAATCTTGAAGCTCTGTAGTTTTATTCTGATAATACATGTGGAAGATAGTAGGAAAACTAAAGATCAAAAGTTTGTAAAAGAGTAAAATTAAAAATATTTATGTTAAGATACTAAATAATGCTTCTGGATAGAACAAATATTTTTAAAGCCTCTTAGTCTTTTTTCTTTTTATTTATTTTTTTTTTTAGGTCTTGGCCAGAGTCCTTTGTTGACAGTTTTGGAATAGATCAGAATCCACTCAGGAAGTCTGCTTAAAAGCACAAAATTTCTGCAAGATTCAGCAATACTTCATAGGAGGAAAGGTATCAAAGCAACCAGAGTAGTGCTACATCTCCTACCTCCTAAGCTCAAGAAGTAACAGAGGTAAATATGTACTTGAAAGAAAATTTCTTTTAAGAAGGGCAAAAACCCAAAAACTGAACTTGTAAGTTTAAGTAGGGTAAAATAGTTTTTTCTTACCCTTATTTTTAATCAGAAAAGTGCAAGAAAGTTTAAAATATAAAATCTTGCTACAATTATTTAATATAGATTCATAATTTATCCATATATAAAATGCAAAAATAAAATATCAAAATTTTGTTGAAGCATGCAATTAAAGTGCATGATGGCCATTTCCAATTTCAGGTGGTATGTTTACATCAAATGCAGCTGTTGTGTTTCTTTCCTTCCTACTTCTAAAATTGTAAAACTTTACAGCTTTTTTCTGCTTTCTGTACCAGCAAAGTCCGGGTTTCTATTTCATTTAAGTGTTTCATTGCATTTATGAATCAAGGTATAAATATGATGTCCTCTTCTTTCTTTTTTAAAGAATTTCAGTTGCATTTGATTTTCAGAAGATAGGGAAACATCTGCAGGATCCTTTAAAATTTATGACTAATTACTAAAGATAATTTTCTGGTTTTTTTGGGGGGTTTTTTTTGGTTTTTATTTGGCTTTTTTTTTTAAAATTCAATTATAGGTAGCACATCTGACTCAAAGGCTATTATTTTAAAGTGCTCCTTAGTAAATAGAAGTGTACAGTCTGCTCTTATACGTGCTTCATTTCCAGATTTTCTCCTCTTATTCCACTCCCCCAGGCTTCAGAGTACCCATCTCCATGGCAACACTCGATAAGGTTGGTGGGTGGTGTTATCACAGCAGGCTTCCCCACAGAAGGTCTCAGCCATATGGATTATTTATGAACTTGCATGACAGCACCAGACCCACTGAAATCCTTCTTGAGCAAGTTTTCTTGTCTGTGAAAGCCAGTGATTCAAAGCAGGGCATCCTCTCTGCAGTCAGCACCCATGAGTAGAGAGTGGAGAAGAACCATGAAGGTGGTCACCCATCCATCCCCAAAGCCTCCTTGCCATTGCCTGCAAGTTTCTCTTACCCTAGATAAGCACCTAATGACAAATACCATAAATCATGAGTACTACATATGCCAGTCATGGAAACTGAATTCTTGTGGCTTCTGACAAGACTAACATTTCAGTTATATGATGACTAACTAGTTGATATATCTGATAGTACTGTTGGGAGTTGCTGTTGCAGATACACTGCAGCATATGTGTCTCTGAATTACTTCCTGGAAAAAAAAAAACCAGCAATTTGGCTTTGACACCATATTTTCTTTGCCTGATTTTTTTCCAAACTTTTTTTTTTTAGCCAAGGTTGTTGCATTTACACTGTATTAAAACAAATAGAAAATACAAATTTCTTTAAAGGATTGCTATAAAAGCAGCCTATTTCATTAACTTAATAGAGTTCTCTGGATAAACGCATTTTTTGAACAAAAACTGTATGAATATAAGGACCTGTCATATGCAACCCCATCATCTAACAATTTTTATAAATTTGTCAAGCTCCATCTTAGACCAAGACAGATTTTTCTCTAGGAAAGAAAAATTGGTTCAGTTCTCACACAGACATTTGTGTGGGTTTTTAACACAAGAAATAGTGAAGATTTAATGGCTGTGATTTATCTTCCTAGCTATCCATATATTTATAATGTATACATATGAATTTTAATTGGTCACAATAGGCTTCCTTTGAAATCAATAAAAAATAGGAAATGCTGAGGCACAATTCATCAGATCCATTATCAAATCTGCTCAAGTATTATATTACTTGTACTCTAAGCACCAAAAAAAACAGCAAAAATTTACAAGGTAGTTCAGCCAGCTGATTGGAAAGGAACAGTTCAGATACCGTAAGAAGGACTTCAGATCAGCCAGTGAAGATGTAAGCACCTCTATTCCACTTTCCCTCCTTCTTCACATACAATCAATCCCTAATTAAGGTAAAATGCTCCAGATTAGAAGAGCTCTATCATTTACAACACTGAAGCTGACTCAGCTCATTTGGAGAGAACTTGGTTAGACCAGGTATGATAATCAGTTGGAGGAGACAGCAAGAAACAATATCTGGTCTTGAGACAGGAAGGAAAACTGAAAAATAAGGAGAATTCAGAGAAACGGGAAGTCAGAATCACAGAAAGTAGCAATCACATTAATAATACTACCTTGACAGAAGCTTTCTCATTTATCTTCCTTGGATACAAATTTGTAGCTGCAGACTGGGAGAGAATATCAAGATATTTAAGATATTGTTGAAGAGAACTGGCCAAGTTCACATCATTTTCCAGATTGTAATTTCTTTCATTATCTGTATTCCGTCCCAAAGTCCTGTGCAACAAAAGCAAGAAAAAGAAAGTTACCAGTCTGCAATATGTACAAAGTGCCCAACTAAAAAGGCACTGCAAACCACTGAAGTTAGTTCCATAGGGCTCAAAATATTAGCAACCACAGAAGTATAGAATATTCAGTGTTTCAGCAAAAGCAGTAAAAAAATCCTGCACTATTAACAATTTATTGCAGGATTCAAAGTTAATGATCTAACAGTAAATCAAATAAAATGCCTACATCAAGGCAAAGCCATATTCAGAAGAAAAGAAAATGCTTGTAAAAAGAAAATATTCATGATCAAATTGCATCCCCAAAGAAAAATTAGATGATTCTAAGATTTTAAAAAATTGCTGGATGATGATGTGATTCAACATTAATTTGGCCCTGCACCAATTTACAGAATAAAGTGAGACTACTGGATATGCAGAAATAACTAAGATAGTCAGCTCCATCAGAAAGCTTAAAAAAGGAATAATGAGGTGGAACAAGTGTATCTTCTGATCTTCTCATGTGTCTGGGATTCACAGAATACCAGGTTTTCCTGAGTGGTTTAAACAGATCTTGGTGACGTTTGCAAAGAAAAGCTAAAAATGTGATTAAACAACAGCAGTGTAGAGGTGTTTATGTTATTACTGAATTATTACTAGCTCTCCTCATCTATCTCATCAATATGTCAATGACGATGATAATTTAAATGTCAACACTAGCAACTATTTCATTCCTTGTGCACTAAAGCAGAGAGAAGGTTCCTGATTTGCTTTCCCTGAGAATCACATATCATTTTGACTGGAATCACCTTTTTAGTGTCACCATTATAAGTATGCCCACACACCTCTTCAGTGATGAACAATTTCTTGTGGAAAAAATTTCCACCTCAGGGAGACAAGACAATATTTAACTTTCAACATCTCCATGACACTGTAAGTAATATGTTATTCTACCAGCCCATGTCATGGTGCTTCTGTAGGGCCACAGCTTGAGAGAATACCATGATGTCATTTTCCAAATATCAGATTTAATTACATTACTTTGTGCACAAAGAAACAGACTTCCTCCCATGCTCACAGTTGCATCAAATGCTTGTCCTGACTAATTTAATACCAATAAATGTAATTAATAAACTTATTTACTGTAGTGGGATCGCCCTGACCAAGGTACAGGACCTTGCACGTGGCCTTGCTGATCTTCATCGGGTTTACACAGGCCCACCTCTCCAGCCTGTCAGGTCCCTCTGGATGGCGTCCCTCCCATCCAGTGTGCTGACTGCAGCACACAGCTTGATGTTGTTGGCAAACTTGCTGAGGTTGCACTCAATCCAACTGTCCATGCTGCTGACAGAGATGTTAAACAGCTCAGGTCCCAGTACTGATCCCTGTGAAATGTCAAGCTATTTATTTCAGAGCCCTAAATTCTGCCTCATGATGGACGGTTGACATGCAGGTAACATTATCCAACTCCTTTTCAATTTAAAGCTAGACTAAAACTATTCTGCAGTTTTAGAAAGAGCTGGGCAGTATGCTTTCTGCTTCAATAGAGATGAACTAATCCAAAGAGGCTCTAATCACAGAAGGCATCCCAGTTTCAAACACTCATCTTTAATTCATCAATTAATTCCATCACCTATCTTCACATTTCTTCACTAACTTTGAAAAGAAAGGAAAAATGGAAATACCAGACCACATTCTGCCCCAAAGATTTCCAATGGGAAGTGAATGCACAGATAAAAGACAGTATTTAAGTTAGCTTTTCAAGCCATTATTTACAGTATATAATCACTCATATGGGTGGTAGAAGCGAAATCAGGGGTCTAAGATTAGTCATGTCTCTTATGACAACAGTAATTGCTCTAAATTGTGTTTAAATTTCACATTAGATGGAATATCTTATGCTACAAAATTATAAACTATTAAAATGTAAAAGTCTAACAAAGCATTAAATTTTGTTTGATGACAACCTTAATAAAATTCTATGAATACATTTGAAAGATTTGAGATTTTGTAGTTCATCAATACATCACTGTTGTTCACCCTTTTAACACAGAAAGTAAAATATGTTAAATGAGCTATTATTGCAAGTGAATTAAAATATTGCTTTTAAATTTCACAAAGTGGTATTGGAAAATGGATGAAAGATAAATACATAAAAGCACTTGCTAAGTAGGAGAAATGATTGGCAGCTGAATTCTTGTTCACATATTTGGAAGTATTTTCAGTTTTACTTTATTCTGAAAATGGACTTTACATATACAATGAACTTTTGCATATAAAGACAATAGCATATATAATTATTTATCCACAGAAATATATCTGTATTTCCTACAAGAAACAGTTCTTTAGAAGCTTTTTTTTGTGGGAATGTCTAAGTTGCTGCAGCTCAGATATTTCTAGAATGTTCTCAATGAATAGATATCACAATTTTAGGGAAAAAATAATCTCCCTTTTAAATGCTCTAAGAATCTTATTACTGACTTAATTATGGGTTTATTACAGAAATAATGCTATAACCCATTTCATACACTGAAGTTTTCTACAAACGTTTGTGGTTTTGCCTAATTGCCCCTGTGAACACAACTGACATTTATTCCCTGTGTACAGAAAAGACTTCTTTCCTTTATCTTGGAACCTCTTTCAAGACTAGGGTCTTTTTTGAAATTTAATAAGGGCCTAGAAACTACCATGTACACTCCAGTTAGCCACCAAAGAAAGAACTTTCATCTTGAAATCAAGCCTCTAGTTTCAGCACTTTTTTAAGATGAAATTCATGTCTTCTGTTTCATCAGATTTCATATGCACTAATTTAGCTTAAGTCAATTTACCTTTCAAGTGTCTGAGTCTATTTTCCTGCTCTCACTAGCTCTGTAGGGATTAATGACTCATTAGTGTAACTTCATATTGTCTTATTACACACGTGACCCTTAATAAAAGGCCTTCCAGCCACAATGTTCCTTTGATAATTAGATACCTACACTAAGTTGCTTTTTTAATTATTTCATTATTTTCTAATAAGATTTTTAGCAAGCTCATTGAGCACACTAAGAATAGCTTGCTCAGAATCTACAGGATGCCAGGGAAAGAGTTCCTACTGTTCTTTGACCTTACAGAATATATTGCAAATGGATAACCAGAAAAATCAATTAATGCTTTAAACTGTTGGCACATAAGGTAATGCTTTCAGAAGCACAGCTTGGTAAGTTAAGAAAATCTATCTACAAGAGAAACTGCTATAAGTGGAACATATTTGAAATTTTGATGTCCCTAAAGTGTCAATGCACAAAATGGGTTTGGGATTTTTTTTTTTTTAATGCATAATTCTAGATAAAAATGCAAAGCAGCTCAAATCTGATCACAACAGGAACTCCTAAAATTGATCATCTATTCTCAGTCTAAAACCTAAATTATTTCTTATATCTTCTTATACATTATATTTTTATATAACTATGAATCTGGAACAGTGCAGAATACAGCCTTGCTCTCATGGAAATCTGGCCTATTTTATCTTACTTCTCATGAATAAAATTTTAGATACATGCATTAGAAAAATATAAAAAAAAAAATCAACCCCGAAGGATATTCAAAATAGTTTCTGATACCATGTACAGAGAGTAATCCATACAGATGAATTTTGTGTATCTAAGAAGATAAAACATGTTTATGGATTCAACCACATGTTGTTATCATCTTTATGATAATCTATAGACCAGTATCTTCTTTAGAAGTTAAGTTTCTACCTTACTGCACTCCTGAAACATACTGTACTATGATTTTAAGGGATGCTTTTGAACCAGCAAATATGTGAAATACAGGGTAAAATTTTGTGAGTTAAATAAAAAAAACTATGGAGAGCATCTGAAGCCACTGGGCACTATTACTTACACAGCTTTTTTATCTCCATGAAAAGACAATCTAGAAAAGAAATGCTTCTGCAGGATATAGACAAACCATATACTGTGGTATATGAAGATCTAAAGTCAAATATTCAATACCACCCATCAAGGCTAGAAAATCAATCTTTGTCCCACCATGCTGAAAGCTTTCTAAAAAAAATTTATATTTTCTTTCACTAAATTTGAGATTTCATGTCTTAAAATACTGTAGGAGAAAACAGAAGTTACTGGCTTTAAAACTCCTAAAATTTTATGCATTTTAAAATTTTCTTCTGGGCTTTGTGTGGTTGGGCTGCACTTAAAAGCTTTTAGGATGGAATAAACCATGTAAAACAGTACATTCATGCATGTATGTATGCCATCTTCTATATATGAAGATGACACAATTGCAGGTCCTACCTCCATATCACTCTACAGAATTACAGATGGTATGTCTCTTGCCACCAATAGCCACTAAGTCACCCCACCATTATCTTTCAAGCCCATGAGGAAAATGGCTCCTGTAATACCAAGAATATATAGAAATGTCCCTACATTTTTTCTGTCATGGGAACTTGCATGAATTTCTCCTTTCTGGACAAATTTTGCGACTAAAGCTGAGAATACATGGACTTCAAATCAATTACAGCTATTAATTTGAAGAATATGAGTTTGAATATGTAATTTGTTGCTCAGACTGTCATTTAACACTTTTTTATTGCCTTGTTCCAGAATAAAATCTCTTGTGGACGAGACACTGCAGAAGTCTGCCTTTTTTTAGCCAGTCATATGAAGAGGTGGCTGACCTGATAGCTAGACACTACATAAACTCAGTAAAAGACTGAATGTTTTGAATTTTGGCACCTAAATTAACACTGGAAGGCACATTTTCTTAATGAAGGATTTCAATCATTCTGTCTACTGTTTTCCTACTGGTGTTTGCAGTGCTGTTGTATGACTGGTTTCCCTTTTTCATAGTGGGTTTGGTGATGTGCTTAATTCAGCTTCAGTGCCAATCAACTTCTCGTTATCTTCAAACCCTTCCAAAAGTCATTCAGGCAAAAAATACTATAGAAGACTTACCTTCCTGTGTCAGATCCTTCAGATGCAAATATATCAGGGTGTCTGTTGTGGATTTTGTGAATGGTTGAGAGTTCCTGACCAATAACATGCTGAGTATAATCATCTTGCCAGGTAAAACCTGATAAATAATAATAATAAAAAAAACACAAACAAACAAAAACAAAAACAAAATAAGCAAACAGAGTATTTAATAACTTGAAATAATTGCTAAAAAATGTGTGCTATATGAACAATATATTAAAAATGAAAAGAAAAATGAAGATTTGTTCAATTGGAATCCAAGAGCAAACTACAAATTCTTCTCTTCTGTACAAAATTTTGTTAATCAAATTTTCCTTTCAAGGGAATGAAGACTGCAGTTTATGTTAGCAGATTTTGAAACTTTAGCAAAATTTTATGTAGTTAAACAAGCTTTAATAGACTAAAATACAAAAAAAAGGTCACTTTGGACAGCTATGGAAGAGTCATCTCACTAGCTGGTAAACTGCTGAAACATTACTTCACTACTTCACCCTTCACAACACACTGTCCCTTCTCTGTTTTCTCCATGAAATTATACTTTAAGAACATTAAAGAGCTAGTACTGCAGTGGAAATAAGTATTTTCAGGTTTAGTGTAACACACAGGGAGGTCAATTTGCATTATCTTGATACTTAAATGTTGTGACAAAGAACTTAACAAGGGGGAAGTGCAACTATGAAGGCAAATACCAATGATTACTCATTAATTACATGCACTGCCAATCTAACAGCAATTATATTTGAAATAATGATATAACTCCAAACATAGTTGTTACCCGATTTGTAGATTTTAAATGTTACACTAATGCTTTATCTCACAGAACTTGCCCATGCAATAATTATCTGTAATTATCTAATAACTAAATATCGTGTAATTGAGGAGAATTTCTGGTTTTATGCCATGCACAATAAAACATCACAAAACCCTCAAATGAATATTGACAAAAGTTTCAGACATGGTTAACCTGCTAATAACTTCCTGTAAGAAACCACCTAAAGAAAAATCCTCTCTAGCACTACATGGAAGGCAACATATTTACTGTGATTGTGGTGAGGCACATAAGTCCAGCCTTGGAAGTATTCAAACTGTTCTGTTGTCTGGGACTGGGACAAGTTTTAGGAAATAAAAACCACATTTGGGCAAGATTTAGGTGGACGGCATCCCAAATGCCCCCTTTTTTTTTTTTTTTCTCCCTTTAATAAAAATAATAATAATAAACAATGTAGGACTCATGTCAGCATGCAAGAAGGCTGTAACAAAAAAGGTCTCTGATACCTCCCCAACACTCTGCTTTTGCTCCTTCTTTCTTCTTTTCTAATAAAAGGTTACTTAAGTTTATTGAGGAAACACTTTACCTGAAGTCAGGTTAGATACCAATGGCTACAGTAAATGACTCCAGCCCCTTGGGAGGGGGAAGAATTTCTATCTCTGTCTAATCTGGTTTTAGTTCTGATTCATCCTTTTCAAATGCAAATCTCACCTTTTCAAGTGAGCTGTGTAAGTAAATGGATTCAAATAATTCCACAAATTTCAATCTAAGGCTGCTCAGAGCATGTTTTTATGTGAATACACAAAAATGAGTCACCATGCAGCTACTATTATTTTGGTGTAGTGTTATTATAGTGAGTTTTACATGAAAGCTTTCATATACATATATATATATTTACATTTGAGTTTACTTTTCTGTTGCATAGCATTACATTTGTTTGTTTTATAAATTAATGTAGAAGAAAAAACTAAGGTAGCATTCCAGTTTAGAAGAATGTGCTAAAAAAAAAAAAAAGTTCAGCTAAAACACATATATTTGTCATTAACAGTCATGAAACTATTAATTTATCAACTATGTGTCCAAAATCACTAGTTTTGCTTTGCAATCCTAAGCCAATACTAGCTCTATAAATGGTTAAGGAATGCAAAATAATAATAAACTTTGAAGAAAAATACATAGAACAACTCCGTATGGCATTAAAGGAGAGTAAATAGGTGAAAGAAAAACAGAATATTTTTTATAGAGCTTAAGAACCTAGAGTTAAGGAAACATGCCTTCTCAGCTGTATCTCTTAGCACTTCTACCTCACATAAGTTAGAACAAGACATGGATGAAAAAGGCAAATTTTAACTAATTCAAAAACTCCCTTGTCAATAAGTTAATATTGCTGTTTCTTATGCAACTATCTCAGGAACTGCAATGTGTCTAAAGCTAGCCGTATGCCAATCATTTTCCAGCATTGTTTCAGTTTCAAAAAAATCTCTCCCACACACTGAGCTCAATAGAGCAGCACATTCAAAAACATAATGCCACGCTGACAGCTGCAATCAAAATTAAAGTTGAGAAGGAGCATATGACGCCTTATGGCGACTTCCCGTTCCCTTTGTCCCTGCCATCACACCTAGAGCCAGCTCCTGCCTCACCACCCAATTATTACAATTTGTCTCCACTGGCTGAGCAGAATAACAGCAGTGCTCTTGTACACACATTACTTCCATGTCACTAATAGGGAACGGTACAGGGGGATGCCCAACCAATGATTAACAATCCCCCCTGCTGCAGTTCTGCCCAGGACCTGCATTTCCCAATCGTGAATTCCCACAGATGCACAATGCCAAGGAAAGACAGCACAAGTCCTGTAGACACTGGAGTGATGCAAATACTATGACAACAGCAGTAGCAGATAGAAAATTGCTCCCAGTTGAATAACACTGATAGTTGTGATACCCTATGAAAAACAGCCTTTGGTATAAAATTTCTCCACAAAAAGTAGCACTTTTCACTGATGTCAGAGCCCAAGGCTTAATTTCAATTTTTTTTTGATTTTAATTTGAAGTTCTGTAACCTAAATGTATTTGAAAAGGGAATATTGGTGTAGAGAGAGTGAAGGAAGGATGTTAACCACAGCATAATCGTAGCATGGTTAAGATTACAAGAGACCTTATAGATCATCTAGTTCCATCCCCCCAACTTGCACATCAAAATCAATGGAGGCACTCAAAATACGATGTGGTCTTTCCCTGTTATTATCAAGTACCTCCCTGGATCTTTAATTTTCACAGCACAATTTATTATTAAGGGTTCCACACCACAATTCATAATTAAAAATTAATCAGTCTAGGTTGGACGGGGCTTTGAGCAACCTGGTCTAGTGGAAGGTGTCCCTGCCCATAGCAGGGGGGTTGGAAGCAGATGATGTATAAGGTCTCTTCCAACCCAAACCATTCTGTAATTGACTATTATTACTCACAACTGCAAAAAAATAATGAAATTATTATTGTTTACATTCCCATTATGTTCAAGACTTCGCTACAACACTTAGTTGTCAACAGAGAGAATAAGTCTAAGAATTATTTTATTAATCCAAATCAAATAAAAAACTAGCACTGTAAACAGTGAAGAAAATAATTTTCACTGATTCACATAGATGAGGTATCCTGGGTTCAGCAGTAGCAGTATTTTTCTCCTTCTTGGTAGCTGGTGCAGCACTGTGGTTTTGATTTTGGGCCTGGGAACAGCACTGATAACACCTTTTCAGTTACTGCTTGGTAATGCTTAGGCTGGCCAAGGACTTTCTGAGTCTCATTCTCTGCTAGAGAGGAGGGGAGGCCGGAGGGAAGCAGAGACAAGACACCTGACTCAAACTAGCCAAAACACGTCATGCCCAGGATGCAAAAACGGAGAGCAGAGACCCAGAAGGGTGGGGGGTGCACTGCTTGGTCAGGCTGGGTATAGGTGGTGAGTGATTGTATTCTTTCCTTGTATTTGCCTTGTCATTAT
>JASSUY010030164.1:15483-27411 GCA_032466535.1 Forpus xanthops
CAGGGCTGCTCTGAATCTCCTCTCTGCCCAACCTGTAGCTGTGCCTGGGATTGCTCTGACCCAGGTATAGGACCTTCCACTTGTCATGGTTAAACTTCATCAGGTTGGCATCAGCCCACCTCACATGTGTGTCAAGGTCCCTCTGCATGGCATTCCTTCCCTCCCAGTATGTGAACCAAGCTGCAGTTTCTTGTCATCTGCAAACTTCTGAGGGCGCACTCAATCCTACTTCATATTAATGTTTAACTTTAACTTAACTCATGTTCAATTACATCTTTAACTTGCATGGCTTTCTGCAGTGCCAAGGCTGTGGCATATTTATAACAAAAAGAATATTCAAATTAATATATGGCAAGTAAAAGGTGCACCCTCTTTTCCTCCATTGCCTGGACTATGCACAGGCATTTCCTTGGTGCTGTCAGTTAAAGGAGTTTCCATGAACTTAAGTAAATATTCACATGCATTCAAAATGGTGATACTAAAATAAAGATGATACTACTTTGCTTCTTTCACTGAGCTTTGAACCCACATCTGCTAGCTGACAATCACATCAAAGTGCATGTGACTATTACAGATTTAACACAAAATCCCTGTTGTTGCTTCTGCACTGCAAAACAGGTCTCCTTACTACATTATTCCTCTGCAATCTCCTTTTAGAACTGGTGATCTTTCCATGTCTGCCAAAATACCTTCCATTTTTCTGTTCCACTCTACTTCCTTTTCTGTCTTCTTTCTTTCCAAGATGTCTTACACCTTTCAAAACTTTCCTTCATTCATCTCAAATGCAGGACCTCTTTAGTGTGCAGAAACTGTTTGTAATGATAGACTATGCAATGCTCAGAATGAAGATATTGTCCAAATAGCTAACAATGCATACAAAATCAGCAGGTCTTCCTTCACACTTTATCCATTTCATTTCACGCTAACAATAGGATGACAGCCTTATTGCAATGAAAAATATTGGGAAAAGACTTTTGAAGTACCTTCAGTCCAGGAATTAAAATATCACCGGTAATAAGGTACATTTGGTCAGAAATGTCCTGGCACTTATGAAAATATAGAAAATTATGTGGACATACAGGTTACATATATTCTAGCAAATCCATTTCAGATCTACAGTTCTTCATGTATTTTTAAATGCCTATGAGCATTACCGTTCTTTCAGCTCCATATAGTGGTTCTCACCCCCATTTTACGCAACTGCCGAATTTCAATTGATGTTCGTGAAAAATCAGTTTTTGGCTGTCAGAAGAATACTTTCAATTGACCATGCAAAGCCAATGTACAGGAGTGTCAAAGAGGACAGTACAGCAGAAGCTGCAGATGCATTTGCATCTCCACATTTGGTTCTGAACCTAAGTCTTTAAGACTGCTGTACAGACCATTGTATCAGCAGTGTAGAGGGAACATTAGAGTGAGTCAGAGCAAAGGCTTCTTCAGGATATTCACAGTATATTGCAGAGGAAAACCAACCATATTTGAAACCCTTTCTCTAGCAAGGGTCTTCAGTCTCCTACTCACCATGCTCTGGCCTGCATCAAAACCAATGCAATTTAAAACAGAAAAAAAAGGTGTTTGTTTTGGCTTGCTTTTCCTAATTTTAAATGATAAGTGAAAAGTTTCTATCTAGTTTGTGTGGAACCAAATCCTCCATTTTCCACTTTTAAACTACTTCTCTTGGACTGTAAATTCCTCCAGGAAGAGGTTATTTATTGTGTAAATTTGTACAGTCTCTTTATACAGTAATAACAACAATTATTACCGTTGCTATTATTATTAATAAAAGAACAGCAGTTGCAGAAGTTAAGATTCCCTTAGGAACCTTGCAAAGATCTTGGTGGCTGAAAGCTGGGAGTTTTCCAGGGAAATGTTAGCCAAGTCAGTTTGCCTGGAGCAAGGATGAACAATCTGCAGGTCACACATCTACCCAAAAAACCTGATTAGTGATCCTCGGGTTTCATTTTGAATTCACCCTGTGTACGGAAAACACACACTGTAAATTTGTGAAAGGCAATGCAGCATTTTTAGCTGAAGGAATATTTGAATTAACTGTTTTCTTATTCTCTTGTGTGCATAAACTTTTGGAGTTTTGACCTTCCAACAACTGCAACAGAGGATGTAATGCATTTTACTGCATATTGCATGACAATTTTCTCCAAATACTTAAAATATGCCATGCTATGAGCTGCTGTTCGGCTTTACCACAATGTACTACAACACTACTAAAAAGCGGATTTCTTTGAATCTCTGATTGATTTTTTGAGAAAGACTGTCAATGAATTAAAATACATTTACACTGGAAGAACTGGAACAATAACACATAAACTTAAAGGCCCTAAAATTTGAGTTGCAGTGAACACAATTACAGCTGATGCATATTCATAACACATCATTCAGAAAATTTCATCATTTTTTCCTCATAACCATCAAGAGTTTCTAGGTTTAAATGTCATGTATTAAAAACTCTGACATTAATAAAATGCCTCAAAACATGCAATGACTACATAACACTGAAATAAAACATAGAGAGGGAATATGAAATTGCTATTATTCCTAGGAGCAATTTTACCCTTTGCATGTTCTATGCTCAGCCAAAATCTGAATATTTTGAAATAGCTCCACTATCTTTATGCCACACAGGCCTAACATTAACTGTGCAGACCTGCTATACAAGCTATGTTCAATATGAACTATGGAGAACTTCCTCTGGCCAAAGACCATGGTTTGAGGTTGAGTCTGGACATGCACGCTGAGCAACAGAGGAGTGAGCACCGGGAAGTGTGGACCAAAAGCACATTTGCCTTCTTTTGAATCTGCTCTTCAACCTGAAAATGGCACAAACTCTGTGACTCACCTCTCTATCTGCAACACGTGCGTAACAAAAACACTGGTGTTAAAGCTGTACTGCATTTGAATGCTATAGAACTGTGCTGGTATAAACAATGAACAATGACAAAGAACAGGGTCCACCAGTAGCTACTGCATAAGTGGCAGAGAAGTGTTTTTTAATTAACTTCAGTGTATTTCTACTATTTAAGGAGTAGCAACCGATATCAAGAAATTGAATATATTTTGAAAAATACCGTACATTCCAGAAATTTGGCCATCAGCAGTTTTGAATGGCACAGAAAGCAGCAAACCTTTAGAGCAAGCACTGAAGTGTACCAGCGATGATGTTAGAGCATTTCAAAAACATCAGTGGTGTAGCTCATATTTCTCTCTTTCCCTTGGTATTGTTACGGAAGATAAGTGTTCTGATCAGTGGCTGCCAGCTTTAAGAAATAATGATATAATTCTAGATAATCGACTGCTACCTATTACCATGCTTTTGATGTGGTGGAACATTCATGTGCCTTATTTTCCACTTCCTCAGGGTATCCTGGTTAAATGTTACATGCATTTTTCTCCCTTGCTAAGAAAACAAAACCTGAATATTAATTCTTTTTAAGAGAGGCGTAAATGTAATAAGAAAGGAACACTGTTTATTCTATTCATCTATAAACTATTCTAATAGACATATAAATAATACTGAAAATTGTAATGTAGCCTTAATTATCAGCAGTGTTACCCCTCTGTTTATAACAGTCATGACAGATGAAACCTGCAGCAATCAATCTGATTGCTCTGGTAGCAGTTTAAGCTAATTCGCAAAAGACACAAAGTTGAAAAGCCCGACTATCACATACATTTTACAGGTATATTATTTTTTAATGTAAGATCTCTCATTGATCTCATTGACCAGATATCTGCTACTTAGTAATGAAATTATGAGCAAATGTCCCTGTAAATGTATCCAGGAACTAAGGTGCCCAAGAGTTCCATACAATCCTCTTCCGCTGTACGTAAAATCAGAATGAAAACACAAAGAATTGCCTTTTTCTCACTCCAAAACACTTGTGGTTCAGTTCCTCAAATCTGTACCTCAGCAAGGCAATTTACCTAAAAAATGTTTGTTATCATGGTCCCAAAGGGCACAGATCTTGGAAAGGAAAGAGAAACGATTGAATAAACCACTGAAAATGTCCTGTTTCAGCTATTTACATGCTTCAAATCTGGCCTTCACCTGGTACTCTCTATTCACAGTACCTCACATATTGTTAGCACTTTGAGAGAAAAAAAGTCAAGAGAAATCATTTTATTTTATACTTTAGGACTATTTGACGAAAGAAGTAATCCAGAAACTAGGATTAACTTGATTTATTTAGTACAACAAAATGGAAACATGTGGCATTGTCAATTCAACATTTTTTTGTTAATTTGCTAATCCTACTCACCATTTGCTTCTGTGTCTCTATGTAAGATAAACTATATTTATAGATACAGATTTTACTTCACTTATATGACATATGAAAGAAAATATTTCCTTTTATAAGCTACTTCTTAACTAAATGTCAAAGATTCAAACATATAAACTGAAGAAGCCTGTCCTGAGAGTCAAATAAGACTGTAACTTTTGTACTTTATATTTAGCAGTCAGTCAAGTTTGATTCATTTTGCTATATGCAGTGCAAAGGCTTGCCCTTGAATATTTTACATTTTTAAAAGGTAAACGTATTCCATGCTTCTCAGAAGAGTCATTTTTGATCATCCTGTTTGCTTGAAAGTACATTAGAATTACTCAAGATTTCCAAGGTTACAGCAAAGATACTCCTATACCACATTGATATGTTGTCAAAAACAATTAAGTCTCTCTTCCCTCATCCATCCTGTATTTAGAAAAACAATGTCTTGTTGACTGTGTTTATACACTTTGTGTGCGTGTGATGTTTTGTATTGTATCTGTGATCCCACATTACAGCCATGACTAAATAAGATTGTCTCAATTTCCCAGATTTTAGCAGTCCCAGAAATAGCACTGCAAAGTGTGCAGCAGTTACCAGACATACCTGCTGCTGAAGTGCCTCAAATGCCATCCAGGATTCCTCCAGTGGCACCCAAAACAGAAGCAAGACCAATTATTTTCAGTGGCTGTCCTTGATACCAAGCAATTTATTTTGCTGGGTTATTCTGTTCGAATAAACACACTACAATAAACCTTTTTCTCCAACAATACTGTTGAGCTAGACGGTTGGCTGGTTGGATGAATGGGTACAAGAAAAGGCTCCTGAATAGGAACTCACAAAACTTGCACTGACAAAGCTAAAATAGACCTCTTCCCACTCTCCCCACACTTCCTGGCCCTACATTGCTATGATGAATAGGAAACAGTAAAATGTTTATTACTCCTGTTATCATTCACTTTTAATGCCATGTCACACAAATCTTGTATTCCAAATGAGGATCCTAATAGTTTTAAATCCTATTTACTCTCAGTGTAAGTTCTTCAAGTGGCCAAAAGTCAGGTCTATGAAAGAATAGCTTCTAGACAGGTATTATGATTTAGTTTTCCTTGGTATTATAGCAAACACAGTCATGCATACAGCTTAGATGTATCTTCTATTATTCTTTGCATTATTTTTGTTAGCCAGGGAAAGATTCCCTGACAGTTTTGACAGTTACACAATTAATTTGTCTTCATTTCATTGTGCCCTAAATAATACTATGTAGGCAACAGATGTCAAGACTTTCCAAGTGGAATGAAGTAGAAGTGAAGTCACATCCCTAATAAATTGTTTACTGAATGTTTATTTTTACTTGGATGACAAACTGCTAGTGAATCCACTAGTGGTAAAACCCATGCTTACATGCTACAGCACAACATTTATTGAAGCAGCTATTCTTGCCAAATCTATATTGCATTTATAAATCTTCAAAGTAAGCACTGGTAAATGTCACTTCTTCTTAAATGCTCAGCAGAATCAATGACCAGTGATGCTGCCTTTGCCCTTGAAGAATTCACATATTTTGATCTAAGTCCAAATTCTAAAACCCTGTTCAGAAAAACAGAGTATAAACACATGTGCAGTGAATGTACCAGAAGTAATGGGGAAGAAAGAAAAATTTACTTTAAATGAAAAAGTTACATAAAAACAGGAAAGCTTTTCGACTGATTTTTTGGGCTTTCATTGCAAGCTGTGTGAAATACACTTTCTCAAAGCCCATTAACTTCCATTCTGTATTGGAATATTTTACAGGTGTCTTCCATATGCTACCCAACAGCAATCAGTTTATTTTTATGTGGGTTTAGCTATCACATTAGGCATCTTTTGAAATAAACATCATTATATAACAAATAATAATAAAAAAAAAAAACAGAGTACCAGTACCTAATTCTAACAAAATTTATAAATTTTTCTGGCATGACACCAGGCAATACTACACACTGTATATTTATTTGTGTTTCCTAAGTGTATATCCTTCATTTTCTGATTTTTTTTTTAATTCTATCTTCAAGTTCAAAGAGAAATTAAATACAAAACCTGATCAGTACAGTAATAAAAATGTATGTACCTCCTCTAACTTCTTGAATGCCACCAGTGAAATGTGGAAGAGTCTGCTCAGTGTCAGCGGGATGACCTTCTACAATGAGCAGAGCAGCTCTGCTAAGCAACATAGGCCAGATTTACTGTCATGCCTGACATGGTGAAACCCAAATGCTTTTCCTAGGAAAGCATTGCTACATCCTCATTTTCCAGCTAGTTTTATAACAGCCATGGTTTAAAAGAGTATGGGGAAGTCTATTCAGGGTTCTGAATTATATAGCAAATAGTCTCCTTCAAGAGGATGTCAACTGACTTAGTATAATGACATGTTTCTACGGCAGAGCTGCAACTATATCATATTTTGCCCATGGAGGATTTCTCAGAGTTAGGGGAATTTCTCTGAGGACCAATGCTGTCAGCACAGTGCAAGGAAAGACAGCAGACAAAGAGAATCCAGAGAGAAACAGCAAAGGAGAGTGTCTCTCCTTGGAAGCTACAATCCCCACAGAAGCTTAAAACCTTCCCCGGCACACAGGGACACAGCAGCCCTCACACATTCATTTTATAAGGATCTTTTATTCAGAGGAGAAACTGGACGTATGGTTCTCCTGGCTTGACCCGCACCTACCTTCAGTGCACCTCCTTCACCAGAACCAGCATTCCTTTTCTCTTTAGCAAAACCTACACTTGTTTCACTCCCAAATGAAGTTGAACATGTTGACCAAACAGAAAAAAA
Organism: Forpus xanthops; assembly: GCA_032466535.1. NCBI lineage: Eukaryota > Metazoa > Chordata > Aves > Psittaciformes > Psittacidae > Forpus > Forpus xanthops. Next base: position 22,582 of record JASSUY010030164.1, read on the forward strand.
TTGGCAGGGCTTGTCACAAAGATATCTCAACTGACAAAAGATTCCAGCTCCCCTGTTTGAAAATTACTGAAATATATATCTCAAGATGCTGGAAAGCTGCCCTTTCACCAACATTCCCTGGCTATGTGACAATGAAGTGAGAACCTGTTGGAAGGAAGAAATGATTACCTGTCAGTATCTTCTCAGTCTTTGTGGCTCTGATTCCATACAACTGTAACTGACAGCCATGATTCGGAATAACGGGGGAAAATTTTTAATGTTTCCTAAATGCAGTGAATTAAAGGGTTACAGAAAGGCTTGTGGGAAGAAACACCACCTGTTGGTGGTCTGCACTGCAATGAAAACTAAATAAAATACAATTTCCTATTACATAAGAATGTGTTCAGTCACCTCATAGCCTTCACTCTCTTTCCTGTACCTCCCTACAAAATGTTTGGGGATGTATAATGCAGATGACATACAACAGGTTCCTAATCTGGAAAACAACTGAAAAATACTTTTTTTTTCAGAGGCAATGTCACATTCACCTGCTGCCTGATTTAGCGTTTCCATCTGGACAGTTGGCAGTCACCCACTGTAGTTCAGACTACCTCAAAACATAGCACAGAGTCTTTGGGCAAACTCTGATTTAGATAGTAAGAGAAGAACAGGTTCTTACTAGAATCACTTCCATTTTCAGGCATATCAATGAAATGAACAGTAGTTTTATTTCCGTTATTCCAAAACCAGAAAGGCAGAAAAACACTTGAAAGATGAAATTACCATCATGTTAAGATTTTGTATATCTACAAAAGCCCTGAATATCTAGATATAGCTTGAAATAGACCTTGCAGGTTTAGTCCATTCATTTCTCCTCTATCATTTCTCCAGTTAGAAACAGACTTAATAAAGGTTTGTTATTGTTTTTATTTTTTTTTTTTTAATAAAAAATCCATGTAATCAAGAGAAACATGTCTTTCTAGAACCATCATTACTTCATTAGGGACAGTCTGAATATCACAGTTGTCTATATTACACAAAATATGGAACTGCAATTGCTTTCTCCTCTTCCTCTTTCTGTTACCATACTGTTAACTCCAACTGTGAAGCCACTGACCCTTGAAATTATTTTCACATGCCTGGAAAACACATGTGGCTTTCCTTACTTTTATCTTTCCAGAACTATTCTTTCAAAATTCCATGGGTCCCACGGAAAACATTAATTCACACAAGATTCTGTTAACAACTATCACAACTTAGCCTTAGTTTCAGCCATAGCGAATCAAACCTCTAACAAGGGAACTCGGAGTTCAGCTTGCATTATTTCTCACTAGTATCATAAAATCAGGTTCAGGATATGTAACGCTGCTGCAGCTTAAGCCCAGCAAGATATACCCTGAACTTTCAAATCCCTGACTCTTATTTGGACAAGCCAAGCTATGAAAACAGCCACTTGTAATGAATTCACTGAGAAATCCTTAGTAGCAGTAGCAATGGCAGAGCTGTAATATTTAAAGCACCTGCAAAATTGTGCTTTCATCAGGATCGGAACAAAAGCTTTGTTAGTTTTGAAGCTTACATTTATATTCAGCATAAAAATTCAAAGTATCGTTGCCTGCCCCTATTAGGAGACAGAGGTCAAATATGGCAAGTAAAAAAAAAATACATTCACAAGCTATACAAAAGAGAAAATGGGCTCAAATTGTATGAAGTGCAGTGACATTATTTAAACGTCTTTGTTAATCAGGGTCCTGACATAAGAGATGGTGCTGAGAAGAATTTGCTCTTCAGACTCTTCTCAGCATGGGTCAAATCTGCTTAATATTCCAAACGCTGAGTCTAGCTGAACCACGTTACCCCTTTATGATCTCTCATCTGGCTTTCTTTTTTTTCTCCTTTGAATTCAAGATGCATTGGTATTTTCAGTTTTCATCACTGCTAAAGGGCATGGAAGTTGTAGTATAAACAGTGAAGTTCCTTTCAAGCCTTGTTTATAATGATTTATACATTATACAGATGTCAGACCTGCAGAAAATTTTGCAGAAAGTCAGAACAAAAAAGAAAAGAAAAAGCTTGGGAACGTTTACTTTTGACCTTATTTATTCTTTCTCAGTTGCTCAATGAGAGACAAAAAATAGGGGTATCTGCTGATTCACATATGAAAACAATAAGGGAAGAAAATTTCCACCCTATATAGCCACAAGGTTGTGAAGCCAATGAAAAGTAAAGAACGATGAGATCCACAGAGTATTTTAAAGTGCAGATACTGCTGCTTATTTATGTGCACCAGCATGCTATTTGAAGTGTGCCCATGAGTACCATGAAGAACATTTTAGATGGTCAGTTTTCATTCTTTCATGGGTGAATAAAAATTATATTAACACCAAAGTCATGCATTTTGTAAATCTTACTCAGTACATTGGTCTCCCCATTCTCCAGTGATGTTTGTGGAGTACAAAAAGTGCCCCAGGTTCCTTATTACAAAAGGTTGCTCTGGCCCTCCTCTGGGCACCATACTGCAGAGGATGTGCTCTGCACTCACATGACCAAGAACTCGTTTTCCTCTGTGGTTCCTTCTTCCCCCAGCATGCATGTAGCTCCCCCAGCCACCTACAAGCTTAGCCTCTGACAGATGCTTTACCATTACCCAGACTAGCTACCTGAGCGGTCAGGAAGGTGGGTTTTTTTTTTTTCCCTGCCGAAAAAAATCAATCCTTAGAAGACTTTCACCCACTTCAAACAGTATATACAGCACAAGGATATGAAAGAGCAGCTACCCAGTTTATTTTGATTTCTTGGAAACATGATGGGATCACCCAAAGGCCTTTATCAGAGTCCAGTTGTGCTCAGAGCTGTTCCACCCTACCTGCAACAGTGCAAAGCAGTAAGATAGATGAGCTTGCTCTAGACAGATGAGATCCAGTTCACCTGAGAACAACCATTTTCAGTCGAGATTTAGGAAGTGTATACTTCTATAAAGACCAAAGCACAATTGTTGAAGACTGACAGCCTTATGTAAGTGAAATATTTGAGAATCTGCAATGGCACAAACCAGACCATCTGATATGATTCCCTTGAGGCATTCAGATAAATACAATGTTTCCACACTACTGACCAGCATTTGATAAAAGCTAGTTTCCAAAAAGTTCCTATTCGGAGTCAAAACCAATCCAATTCTAAATACTCACTCCACAGAATGTTATATCCTGTACATCAAATTAATGGTTATTTTTTTCAATTGTAGATAAAGTGGGGAATGCCCCATGTAATTCAGATGGGACAAAGCTACTGAATTCAGCTTTGAGAACAGATCTTCACCAAACCAGTGTCTGTCACAAGGTTTTCATCCATAATGTTGAGATAGGGTGGCATACTGATTGGGTAGCTAGGGTTTTACTACAGAATATTTTCCATGTTTTCAGTGGGTGTAACACACATTTCATTACTTCTTGTCCATGCCTCTGATAGCTCTGTGTCCACCCTGCTATAGACACCCAACCCAGTGAGAGCTTAAAGGGCCATAATTAGTCTTGCAAGTTAGGAAACACCAAGCATTGGAAAGGCTGAAAATGTTTTGATACCTTCTTCCGTGATCAGCACAAGCAGCAACAACCAGGTGCTATAACTGAGACGCTTCTGTGAATGGAGGTCCACTAAGTAGTGTATATACAATAGTACAAATGAACTGTATTTCATTGGATATGGGATACTTGCACATCATTTACTAAAAAAGTCCTAGAAGTCCAAAGTAAAATAAAGAATAAGTCACAAGGAGAAGCATGACATAACAGGAGGAAGGATTTTGGAAAAGAAAGGAGGGAAAAGAAGGCTTAAAGATATTTCTCCTTTATAATATTCTTCATGGTGTTTTTTTTCAGGTCCAGAAGGGCAGTATTTAAGGATTAAAAGAGAACTCTTCCCTTCAGAGAACCAGTTTCACCAAATGTAGTGTTGACAGGCACTGTACAGCTACCGTGTGTATTTGGGAAGACATAATAAATACGAACTGAAAAGGTCACATCTCACACAGGCACCTTTGACGACTCATGCAGACTCTCTCTCAAAATACAGCTCAGAAGTAGATACAATAACAGATTCCTTCCCTCCAGCATTCACAGTAACTAGGGCTTCAAAACCACTTAAATTTCCTATTAAAAATCTCTATTCAGGAATATACCTTTCCTGGATCTAACACGTTCCCAGAAAGGCAGTTGGGCTCCTGTATTCTATGCAACAGTCCAAGTTTGATACAGATTCATTTTTCATAAGGATAAATGAAAACTACAGTTTTCAAAGATGACAAAATAGACAGAAATCCATTTATAACATTTCACTCATTCATGCCCACACTCTACTGCCAATAAATATTTAAGAAATTAATAAGACTTCAAAATGTAGAAAACCAGTAAATAACTGCAATGTTTTTAAGTAAAAAATATATGTGATTTTATTACTCTTGTTTTTCGTAGCTAGCTATTGGGATTGAATGAGTTAAGTTATTTCCTGAGACAGAAGACCTTAGATAAGCTTGGTGGCTATGTAGGCATGTCTGGGTTGCTAGGAGTTTAAAATATCAGCTTGCAAATGGAACTATTTCAGATCCCAGGTGATCCAAAGAATAGGTTCTCCTCATGCACTAAATGATGCAGGGATTATGTGGAAAAATAATAGAATACGATCATATAATCAGACACTGCTCTGTAACACACAAGCGCAAAGACGCTGAATTAAGGCAGTGCAGGAAATGCCAGAATTACATTTGTCTACCTTCCAAGTGTTTGATTTGCAGTCCTCAGAAGGGTTTTTTTAATTATTATTTTTATTAATCATAACTATTGTGTATAACACACA
>JASSUY010030164.1:27421-40423 GCA_032466535.1 Forpus xanthops
AATATGATACAGTACTGGGTAATAATGAGACCTCTTGTGTGCAGCTCCTGCTCATTAATTGTCCTGGTATTTTTCTGCTTGGACATGGATATTCTAGTGGTTAATGATATTATATCTTCTGTATATCAGCTCACTCATGCATATGACTACTCGATTGCCTCACATACACTGTTTAACCCAATTATCATAAACTCTGATGTCTCAAGAGTTTTCTGTGGCTCCAAGATCTGCACAATTGAAAACAGGCATAACTCTGTAAGCAATTTCTGAGCTTGGTCACAGTACAGCAAACCTGTACCAGTTCCCCAAGTCAGATGCATCACTGATAAACACTGATGAATCGGTTTCAACTATATTCTGTACCTTATGCTATCATTTGCATTAAAGCAAAGGATAAACACCAATGGAGTAAAAAAGGCAGCAGCTCTGGAGGAAGAGGAATAGCTTTTATGTTTTTTTCTTAATATTTTATATTAGCATAAGAAACACCACAAAGTACTTAGTAAAGGGAAAAAAATGTAGGCTTCAGTTTATCCAACAACGAAAGTAATCAAAACCTGTCATACAGTATATAAAATATGTTCAAACACATACTTGACTTTAATTTATTGGTGCTAAAGCTCCTACTGAATTAAACTGGAGTTCAGGGTGCCAAGCACCTCTGTAAATCAGAATCTTCATGCACATGTCATTGTGGTCCCAAGCTGCTTGTTTAACAAGAAATCACTTTTATCATTGCAGTGAGTAGAGGAGGGAAGCCCATGACCAGAATGCTACTTATATTTACTAAGTCTGTAACTCAGTCTTAACTATTTCTCCAGGAAATAAATATGTAAAAGTGAAATCAATTATTACAGTTTCAATTAAGGTACTGAATGGCAGGAGATGCCATGTGCAGCAGAAATTACTAATTGGAAAAGGGAATAAAGTACATTTTTCAGATAAAGCTGAAGTAATTTTATTATTTAAAAAAATTAGGCAGGATATTTATTCTCTTTTCAACAAAGGAGTTGATAGTACTCACACATGATAAAAATCTTCTCACTTCCTCTTTTAGACAAAGCTGAAGACAGAAGGCTGGTTTTCATATTCAGCCCCTCAATTATTAGTTTTGTTACCTTCCCAGCCCTTGCCAAGAGCCTCAGCTTTCCCTTAAAGATCAAAGTAAAATCCTGAAAATGGGATCCTGAACTGAGAAACAACACAGAGATTAAATACATGTGTGTGCATGTGTGCTTAGATCACCAGAAATTAATAGCTTGCGTATCATGATGCTAACACATCTTCACAATCACCTATGAAACATGACTGTTTAATTTTCACATTAATCATGATGTCAAAGAATCTGATTTGCAATGTTTTGCATTAGCTCAACAAAATAAATTTGTAGAAATTACACAGGAGCTGATCCTGTTTCCACTGAATTCAGCAAAACTGCTCAATAAGCTGTATGTACTCCATTGAATTAATCTCCTAAAATCATCAGCAAAGTGGTCAAAAATAGCAGGGCAACACTGGAAAATGAGAAATTTAAGTGATACTGCTGCTAATAACACAGTATCTTATACTTATGTAGTGCCTGCCACTCCCAAAGATGCTGAAATCATATACACGGCGTGAGGTTCAAGCTGTCAAACAGTATCCCTGGAACTGACTTTGGTCCAGGACAGCAGACCATTTTGATCCAAAACCTGCATGACATTTTCCACTCAGAGAAAAAGGGAATCTCTCTGATCCCTTGAGATACCAAAGAGCAGCCCACATGTGTTTCACTTCACACAACTCAGACTTCTCTCATGTCTGAGTCTTTTCCCTGCCTATATGTCTCTAATTTAGGTTTTCTTTCCCTCCAGTCAACTGCAAACATATATATGAAGATTTCATTTTTTGGGGAAGCACCTTCAACTGAATTCAGTTCAGCTGAATCTTCAAACACTCAGCCTCACTGACTATCAGGCCATAAATATATGAGAAGGAAATATCTGTATTCTGCAACCTCTCCCCTTCTCTCTTTGTGACAGTGCTGCTCACAGTTTCCCCAGGGACTGATTTATCCACAAGACTGGCATTTTAAATTCAACAATATGCAATTCATTTTCACTGTCCTCAAAGATAACAAATACTCAGTTTTAAATTACTGAATCATTCATTTAACTTAGGATGCCTGAAATTATCATTTTTATGGAAAGTAATAAATTGTAATTGCAAGCAATAAAAATAGAAGTAAGGAGAAAAACCCGGATGTGCCACAAAGAAAATACCTCAGTGTTTAAATGAGTGTGTTTAATTAATGATGATTTCTGATTGAACACATTACTTACAAAATTAACACTTTTTGTATCTATATGCTAACAGCAATTTAAAAAGTTATTTCAGCTGTGAATGATTCGTGACTTTTTTTAATAATAGTTCCCCTGAGTTCAGCCCTTCTAGAAGCAATGGGAAGAGATGACAGGCTCTAGCTGCTCAAGCCCCTGCACAGAGCATTTTCAAGTGGGTACATTACCAGCTGGACTCATGCAAAGGTTCACATTCAGACCAGCTGACTGTGACATGATGTAGGGACTCCTGAATGCTACCCAGTAAGAAAATATTTCTACTAAATTGTTAGTCTAGGATACACTAATGCAACCTTCAGCTCAGCACCTTGCAGATATTGCCGTAACTGTTACTTTCCTGTTAGCCTGGATGAAGCTGTAGAGCTGGACATAAGCTGGGGCACAGACACCTTTCCTGGAAAACAAAAGCCTTCCCAAACAGTCCCAAGTGGCTAAATCCGAAAAACAATCCCTGCTTAAGAGAACAGCAAAGCTCCAAGAGCATGAAGTAAGCTGTTTAATCAGGTTGCCATACTGCTTGTACAAAAAACTTAAAGCATCATATTTACCAGTGCCAATAGCTGCTAGTCTGTTATTATGAATGAGTACTGCGAGATTCAAAATTTAGGTCTAGATCTCAAAATTTACTGGTGATATTCTGTCAACACAGAATAATCCTTTGCACTGTTCTTCTCCATTTATTTGCATAGTCTGGCAATAGTGATACTGTGCTGAGGACTGCCTCAATCAAGCTTGAAAATATTAGTGTCTCAACTTTAATTTTTCAGGAACCATTACCCTGTGATTAAGGTTGCTTCTTTTGTTGTTTGTTTATTTGTTTCTACTTTCCTATTTGAATTCATTTGGATTCATCTTCCAGCCTACTTCAGCCAAATCTTGTCTTTCTCTGCTAGATTATAAAGGTAACCAATATTTACACCACATTAAGGCCCTTATGCACTGTAAACAATTTGCTTTTCCTTGAGAAAAGCAGAACAGATGGAGTTCTAAGTTTCTCTCTATAAGGTATTCTCTAAAATTTTTTTTCTGGCCCATTCATTTACCTTTTTTAATTTGCCAATGTAATTTAAACAAATGCAGACACAACATCAAGCAAGATATTCCAGTAGCTGCCTGAGTAATGCATTACATAGAGATAAATCACATCTCTCAAGTCACTATTCTGATCTGTGTATCTATGATCCACATTAGCCTGCTCTGTCCCAGCTCTTATGGAAAGTTCTGATGAGCTCCTTGTCTAGTATGAATGTAATATCTTTCTTAAGTACAAGCTCTCAAAAGAACAGATATCCTCATTGCAACCCCCAGCCTGCATCATTCTCCTTATATGTTCTTTCTGAATGGCCCACGTTGGCAATCATCCTAAATTCTCTGGTAGAACTTAATTATTTTTCACAATTCTGATAATACCTTAAATGGAAGTTTTTTTACTGGCAGATAGTATATGTGTATCTCCAACTTAATGACAAAGTTGTGGATGAGAACTGAAACAGTATCTGTTCCCAAGGATTTTCACTAAAAATGGTCTTACTTCAGTCTCATTATTATTTGGGAGTGGAAAGCGTGCTTCTATACAAGTTAGGAGCAATATTCACTTATTAAAGAATATTCAAGGCATAGTGAATGACACACTTCATTGTGTAGAAATGTAAAGGCCATATATGAAAATATAAAGCACATATCAGAACCAATGGTCCTTAAAAATCAGTTTCTTAGACCTTGTGTTTTGTACAATTCAATGTGCATTAGAAGCTGACTGTACAAAACAAAGAACACGTTTATACACATTTGAACCACAATGACAAAAATTAACAAAAAAAGTTTCAAATTAATGCAATAAAATATGGAAAGCACAGTAGATAGAAGTACATTAATGCTACCACAATTGCAATATTTTATTCAACATGGTCTCTGTCAAGGATATGAATCCTTTTACTTTGTCTCCAGAGTCTCAAAATAACATAAAATTAACTTTCAGTGCAGGCTTTCTTTTCCTTAGTGGGGGAAAGCAGGCAGAAAGAAAAATGCTTTGTCAGCATGAAGGAGAAAGTCTGAAAGTAAATACAAGTTTGTAATAAAAAAATAAAAGAAAATATTTTCATTACTTTCCTAATCACCAGAACCCTAGAATTCAGGAAAGTGCTGAAACATGAGGCCCATTCACTCCTTCTGAAGCGGCAAATGCAACTTACAGCAATGCTAAAATATTTCTTGGATAGAAAAATTCTAAGGGGCATCTGCATTATTTCCCGACTCCTCAATTCCTCTCTTAACTCTTCGCCCACCAAGAGAGATGACCAAGGCTGCACATTACATGGTGAAATTCATAATATAATCAGTAAGAAGCCGCAAAGCTGAATATTTTATGCTAGTTTATTACTCTCACTGTGCTTCCCCAGATTCAGTCTCCCTCCCCCAACCTGCTCTCATCCCTCTTTACGCAAGCCCCCTCCAGAGGCACAAACAATTCTAGCTCAAAAGCCACATTACCTCTCATTTTATGAAATTTCTGCAAGGAATAACCTTTAACCCATGCTTTGCCTCCTCCCCTTCCCTGCCAAAAGCTTTATTCATTCAATTCTTTTTCACCCGCAATTACTTCCCATTTAACAAATGGTGGTATAGCAGTGAAGCACTACAGTAAGAACAAAGGTTGGTGCTCCATTGCAATCTCTTCAGGGTAGAATTAAAGGCAAATTCTCTATCAGAGAAAGCCACCTCTCCTCGATTTTTCTGTCACCGCATTATTATTATACAGCTTGTCTCTGAAAGGAAGGTTCTCAGGGTGTCATGAACTCTCAGAGAATTTCTAGTCTACAATGCCTTTCAGTAAAAAAAGAATGCTCCAGAGAGAAAATAACCTTTGTGTAAAGAAAGGTTTGTTCTTCAATATTGTCTGAGCATTGACTTTACAGGAAAGAAATGAGTCTTTGCATTTGCATTACCAGAGTGTAGAAACTGGTCCAAAAGAATATCGCTCTGCACAGACCAAGCTATACTGCTCTCTTCCCTCCGAATGAAAGATAGACTTGAGCAGTATTAGGCACCACATACAATCCCTCCTCTATTGATGCATGTTCATAGCAGAACACACAATTGAATTCAGAAAACCTGAATCTGTTCATTTCAAATGGTATTCTTTAATAAAAATAATAATAAAAAGCTATGGCACGACATCTCTTTTCTGATCTCATTTGAAGAATAAGGGAAGAATATATTCCTAATTGCCTTTTCCCTCATTTCTCAATCATTTTCTCTTATTTTTCTCTGATTTTGACAACTTTAAATGCAGGCATAAATTCCTGCCTTTTGCTGGTCTGTATAAAGTAGCAGTTTATGTTAGCAACAGGAAAGCAGCATCCTCCTGGAGACAAATTAGTGATACTCCAGAAAAATCCTAAACTGTCTTGTGCAGAAAAAACAAAGACTGCTTAGAGCAAAAATCGTACATATATATACACAGAAACACACATGTTCTGGCACAAGAATTAATAGAGGACAGACAAAAGTGACAAATACCTTTAAAAAGAGAGGAAATAAGGACACAGACTTCAAGCTGTGTGAATTGTTATATGCCAACTGAAATAAAAGGAACACTAATAATTAATTTTAGCTAAGGATCTGCCCCTGAGAAATTAAAAGTGCCTCTCAACCTGCTTGTAACTTGTTTTCCTGAATTATTTTAATTGCACAGAATGTTAGGGCATCTATTATTTCAATTTCATACATTTCTATGTATTCCACTGTTCATATTAAAGAATTCGACTTTTTTTTTTTTTTTTTTTAATTGGAAAGTTCACTTTATCCAAAGAAGGCTAGAAAAACAGAATGTTGAAGTATAAAAGGTGAAATGGTTAATGGAATAAATTGCTTGCAAATACCTGAAAAAAAAATAAACAGGAAAAGTATATTTTGTAGTACTCAGATTCAGGTTGAAGTTCAACAAGAAGCATGATCAAAATGTATCCTTCCAGGAGAGGTGCAGCTTACTGAAGACAGTGGCATTTCGTATGTTTTCATTGATACTGTTTACAAATTAAGTCCTTCTGGGAGTTGTCAGAAAAAAAAAAAATAATAGTTTAAAGGCATGCACGTGGGTTATCAGCTAAAGCTAATGGTCATCATTCCCACATATCTGAATGACTGTTGTTTTCCCCTAAAAGAAAAATAAACCCGAGAAAAATGGTATCATACTTGATGTTCTGCAAGCATTCTAATAATACATAAAGTCTGAGTTAGAAAGGAAAACAACTCAAAACCAAGCCAATAAAACCTGTAATACTAAAAAATTTCAATTTAGCTTCCTGTTACTCTACTCCAGTGTTTACTGCATATCATACAGGCTACTTCACGCACCTGTATGCCTAGGATATTCTTAGTGCTGTGAAACCTTTAGATGTATCCCAAATACTGAGAAAGCACTATTTAATTCTCTGGAATAATAAACAATTAAGATAACCTCACTACCCTTGCCATTCAGTTACACTTTAAAAATAGCACAGCTAAGCAGGTGGTGAGTAGTGATCACTGTGCTTGCTGTCACCGACTCACTGCAGAATGCACATAGCAAATCTATGTCAAGATATTCAGTTATTTTCGTTACTCATCTTTTCTCTTCCTACTCATCAACTTTACCTAAATATGTTTTTCAGTTGAAACACACTGAGTCCTACACTGTAGACTCCAATAGGCAGGAATTATCACTCTAAACTTGGTTACTGCCTGTAGAACAAGTCTTAGACTTGCAAACTAAATTTTCAGCCCAAGAATATGGTAATTACTCAATGGCATCTTTGAAGACAGACTTGACCCAAATAAGGTAAATATGAGCACTAAAGGGTTAAGTCTTTTGGTTCCTGAAGACTTTTTGACAGTGCTAAATACTGAAAATCCATAAGGAAACCAGTATTTGGCATGTCAGTGAAAGCAGCAAGCTGCAGGTTGTAAAATTTTAAGTTACCCATTCGTTAAAATGACCATCTATTTGCAAAATTACTCCAAGTTTGAGTAAGAAAGATAAAGATAGATGCAAATTAAGCATACTGCAGTTAACTGCAGCATTTCACGGTTCATTTCCAGAATATTTTGGGTCTTGTGCACTTTGGCTCTTTTGTATAAATGGTTAGTACACCTGGCCAGCTCATCATGACAGTACTTCTTCAGTATGATGCAGGAGAAATCATAGGAGGCTTTTAAAAAGGAAAAAAAAAAAAAAAAAAAAAGGTTTTCAAAACCATTCTCAAAATGGAGGTCCAGAAATCAATTTGTAATTATCTGCCAACAAAAATCTAAAGGCTTTTCTGTGATAAGGGGGGTAATACATAGGGCTGTGATGTGAATTATTTCAAAGAATAAAAGACTGATTGTCTTCATGACCTATATAGCTTTTAGTGAGCTTTAAAACAAAATTACATTTTATACTTCTCATGAATGTCTTTCTCCCCCCTCTTTCACCCTTTAAAAATGCAGGGGTTTTGTCCCATCTAGTAGGCTTTCAGCTTTAAATAGGACTCTGTTTCTTCCAATGTTGATATATTTCGTTCCACTGAAAGTGAAGGCTCTGGCTTTGCAAAAGAGCTGAAGTTTCCCCATACAAAGGCAATTCTTTCCAACATGTTTAAAAGTAAACTACAAACCACATGATCATGTTATTTTTACACAGAAGCTCAGCACTAGAATTCATTTCTTTTTTTTTTTCCTGGAAAACGTTTAGCATAAAAATTGCACAATGTATAAAAACACCTGGAAATAGCTTATTTTAGGTTAAAGTAAAATGAATACAAAGGGGAAAAAAAAACAGGGTTTCCAAATTGGGAAAAAAAAAAAAAAACCAAAAACAAAACCCAACAACAACAGTGCAACATTTTTAGAGTGCAAGGGCCATATTCAGATCACTGTACTTAATCACTCCAGTCTTATGGCGTGATGACAGCAGTTATTCTGGGTGTAGGTGACTACAGGCCTAGCTTTCGGCCCTTCAGCGGTACTGAACACACACTGTAGTCTTGGTGATCCAAATCTGCAAAGTTACCTCCAAACTGGTTTTACTTACTTACGGTTATTGCTATTTGAAAATTGCTTTCCAGAAAAATGTGGTAGTCTCAGTAAAGTAGTATTAAAAATATTAAACATAAAACATCATTAACACTGCATAGAGTATATCTCTACAAAAACATTTTAGTTTTTTAAAGAATATTTGGTTTCATTCTATTGGTTTTACCCAGAGATTCAGAAGAATCAAGTATTACCTAAGTGTGTTAATCTGAAAGCCTTTTGGTTGCTGGTAAGCAAGAAGTCCCTGGGATAAATATGTACATCCCATTCTTGTTAATAACAAGACAGATTCTTAACTGAACTACCTGCTGTTGTATATGTCAGGATTCCTTTGCACTAGCAACTAGATCATACTTTGGAAATGTTATTAATTTCTTTATCAATCTAAAATTCTTAGAAATTTTCCAAACTTAATTATTCTGTATTTTTAGGACAACTGTTCCAAAGAAAACAAAAAAAAATCCAATTGCCTTTTTGCTTTTTCTGAGAGATTTTTTGTAGTATCATATTCTCTCCTCTCATAACAAAATACATAATTTGTGCATTGACCCTGTACATTCATGTACCACTCAGCCTTTTGCGGTCATATTCAAAAGTCCTGCGTTAGGTCTTTCAAGTAATAAAAAATACAGTGCCAACATATCCCTGCCAACTCTTCTGTAATTGGCAGGCTCTACTCATTTAATAACTTTACTTTCCACTGGAGAGTAAACTTGTCCCCATAAGCCATATGCCTTTTTCCAACATTTGTTTCACTTGAACTTCATTTCTGAAGGGACAGTAAAGTACATAACATCACAACAACTTGCTGCTAGATTTGCTTATGCTGCAAGCAAGGTTATTCAGTCTGTTCTCCAACTCCAAATGGTTTCCGCTGAGTCTAAAAAGTTGGAGAAAAAAAGCAAGGTGGAGATAAAAACTTTTTTGTTCCTTTTTATTTCCTAGCTTAGACAGCAAACTAATGCTGGGATAATAACAAAACCACAGACTGGATGGTTCATCTTACTACCAAAAATTCTAACAAATCGTCTTCTGTGTTAAGACTACTTGGGAAATGTCATCTTCTGAACACAAACAGGGAAGCTCTGAGGCTACTCTAAGCTACATCACAAAGAAAGATGCAAACACTCAGCTGGCACAAACTTTGGAAAGAAGTAGAACACACTGCACTGTTAATCAACTTTTATCTTTTAAGGAAAAAAAAATGCAAATGTAACATCATTAAAAAAAAAAAATAATGAAACCAAGAATTACTCACACTGCTCCACAGAGGATAAAAGATTTCTCTTTGGATTCAATTCTATCTAGTTTCAGGGTAATTTTTAAAAGCATTTTAAATATCTCTCCCTCCCCCATGTTTATATTCTTGACTTCTTTAACATACAGATTGCCTTTAATTTCATTGGTTGGAATGTTGGTTCTGTATAAGGCTCCCATACAACTCCCAGTAAAGTGAGCCCTTCCCAAGAAATAACCTTCTGCCTTTTCCTTTCCCCAACAGCTCCAGCCTGAAATTCCCATGTTAAAAGAAATTTTACTATTTTCTCTTCATCCTGTCTTGCAGGTTCCTTCCCTTAGATGTGCAAGGGTGCTGTCCTCAGACCCTGCTTGCTTCTCTGCTTGCGATGTGGCTGCTCAAAAGAGCCATCATCCTCCAAGTCACAGTGTTAGAACTTCAGGGTTGTGTTTTGTTTCTCCATTTCCCTGATTCTTAATGACAATCTTGTGCTAAGTAGCTGTTTTCCTCTTGATGAACAGTATTAACCCTGCAGAGCAAATCTTGCAGTCCTTATGTAACTGTCAAATATGCACTAGACTGTGTATAAGTATATGAAATCTAGACTATAGTCTTGTTCACTTTACTGAAGTTGTCATCCCCCTGTGCATTTGACTAGCCCTTTTTTTTTGCATTATTTTCCTGATTGCCTTGAACCACAAAGATCCAGTGAACTGAACCTTAAGTGTCTCAGCAAGAGACCAGTAAAAGTTCCTCAGCTTATCAATGATTTCCTCCAAGCAGTCACATCAATGCACTGAAGAAGCAACAAAAGTATTGCAACATATTTGAAAACATTTGCTCTTTCCTCTGACTGCATCTGCCTCAGTAGGAAATGAACTCAACAATATAGAACAAAAAAACATGGTAGGCCTGAAAATGTATCTTACAGTTTGGGGTCAAAGCCTTTTTTGGCTTTCATTTCCTACACTGAGGGAATGGACAGTGTGAGGTAGCTCGGCATGCTTGTCACTAACTTTTCACCTCCTGCTCTCCAGTTTGTAGTAAGATCAAAGAAGAGGAACACAAAAGAGGTTTCTATCACATAGATCATGGAGAAAGACCTGGTTTTCATCCCCTTTGTATACAGCAACCCCTCTGATTACTGGCATTATGCTCAGTTCCACTTCACTTTTTTTAATCTCTGCAGTATTGACTGGCACAATGACTACAAAGAAGTTCATTCAAAAAGGAAACAGACAACAGGATAAAATTACTGATAATCAGAAGAGGAGCTGCAATAATTACCATTGTTTGACTGGAACTCAAGTGTGTAGCGATATTTGAAGAGTTCATTGATTCTAGAGTGATTTCAAAAAGGTAAACTATCCAACAGCACCTAGCCAGCCTCAGGTACAACAGTATCTTCTGTACATTGACAGTACAAAACAATCTGCCCTAGTTGCATAAGTAGTAAAATCACAGAGATTCAATCCACTGTAATCCTAATTATTTCCACTGAACAGTTCAAAAGCAGTACTGCTCCCCAATTTTCATTTACAGGAAAGCTTTGCCTTCCTATGTTTTAACTATTCTTGACCCAAACCAAGTAGCTCCCTTTGTAACTCAGACACTCAGAAATTCAGCTTGGCCCTCCACTCCACTGAAGTCACCAACAGCTGAGAGCAGTTACAAGATCAGGGGTTATGATGTGCTGAAATTATTCACAGCATCCTTAGAAAGGGGCACATAGCAAACAGCTTTGCTCAAGTGTCCTGACTTACCGTTTTCCTTCATCGCCTCTCACCTTCTGCAGGAAACCAGGTATTTCCTTGTACATATCTTTGCAAACTTCACCTGATCATTATTAAAAGCCTTATATTCTTCCTCCAACAATCCTAGTAATATGTTTTGACAGCTTGAACTCCATGACAATTATCTTTTGGGGAATCAAAAGAATATCCTTTTATTAGTTGGGAACATAACCTGGCAGGAAGTATAAACCCAGGATTGTCATCAGGCTGCTTTTTAAGAAATAACTAATTGAAATCTCAAACAGGAGGAACACTGATGTTCACTGAACAGGTACTACTGAGCAGTTAGTGCATATGACAGCACCATCTGTGGCCTTTTGGAAAATCACTGTTATGACTTTTATATGGTTTTCTTAGATTTAGTCAATGGAGGAGGAACAATCTCTCTTTATCTGTTTGTACCACATTTAATACAAGAGGGCTCCATCTTCATGCAAAAACTAACACTATTAACACTAACTACTTGGGAGAACTCACTTGGAGTATTGTGTGCAGTTCTGGTGTCCTCAACATAAAAAGGAAATGGAACTGTTGGAACAAGTTGTTCTGCCAACAACTGTTGATTGCTGCGGTGACTGTCTTGAGAGTGGACACCTGCAGTGCCTGATCAGGGGGATGCTCGGCATCCAGGAGCTTCAACTCGGAGCAGCAACAGGAGGATTGGCTAGGTTAATAAATGGTTGAAAGGGCGGTGCTATAGTCAGGGGCTTGGGTACCTTGAACACAGGACTCAATTTAGTAGGCCAGGTCTACTGGGGACTGGTGGAGCCGATCTAACAAAGAAAGGGAAGAGTGGATTTGGTAGGAGGCTTGCCAGACTGGTCAAGGATGCTTTAAACTAGATGTGCTGGAGGAAGGGGGCACTGTTTCATCCCATCACACCCAGTCAACTGCCAGCACCTATAGTTAACATTTGGAGCAGTGTATAGATACTCCAGCTGCTCCAGGAATAAGCCGACTTCAATTGGAGCTCGGCTCAGATGCCTCTATACAAAAGCCTGTAGCATGGGGAAAAAAACAAGAAGAATTTGAGATATATGCACGTCTACAGGGATATGATATCATAGGTATCACAGAGACATGGTGCGATGGCTCTTATGACTGCTGTGTTGCAATGGAAGGTTACAGTCTCTTTAGGAAAGACCGGCCCAGTACGCAGGGAGGGGGAGTTGCTGTTTAAGTTAGGGATAGCATGGAGAGTATGGAACTCTCTCTGGGGACAGGTGAGCAGTCAACAGAGAGTTTGTGAGTCAGGGTTAAAGGGAGAACAGCAATGGGAGACATTATTGTGGGCATCTGTTTCAGACAACCTGATCAAGAGGACTCGGTGGATGAAGAGCTCTACAGACAGGAATAGCCTCACACTCATAGGCCCTTGTTCTCATGGAGGACTCCAACCACCCTGATATCTGTTGGAGGGACGGTAGGGCCCAGCATAAGCAATCCAGGAAGTTTCTCAATTGTGTGGAAGACAACTTCCTTCTGCAAGTAATAGAAGAGATGACGAGGAGAGGTGCCATGCTTGACCTCGTCCTCACCAACAGGGAAGGGCTGGTTGGAAATGTGACACTCCAGGGTA
>JASSUY010030165.1:0-35719 GCA_032466535.1 Forpus xanthops
TGTCCTATCGCTGCAGTCCCTGATGCAGAGTCCCTCTCCAGCATCCTTGGAGCCCCCTTCAGACACTGGAAGCTGCTGTGTGGCCTCCACACAGCTTCTCTTCTCCAGGCTGAACAACCTCAATGTTCTCAGCCTGTCTTCATACGGGAGCTGCTCCAGCCCCTCATCATCCTCATGGCCCTTGCATGGATGTCTCGTCTCCCCTCATGAAGCATGGCACTTTGGTCTTCATTAAACAAGAAATTCATTGTGCTCCATATTCCACCCCAGATACCAGAGGTGCTGCAGGGGACACGATGCGGAGATGTTTTTAGGAGGCAGTTTTTGACTTGGTGTGCAGCACCTTGGCCGTTCAACCTCCCTCGACGTACCAGAATCGCCACTTTTGAGCATTACCCGTTTATTTACTGCTGTTTTCCCTCTCTTTGAACTCCAGCAGCAGAAAACCGGAGCTGCGGGGTGTGCACGGACATCTCTAAACCCGACCCCCCCACCACGGGAGAAGAGGCGAGTGAGGCGCCGAGCGCACTGGCCTCCGCCAGGGGCTGCTCGTGGACCGCGGCGAAGGCGATCGGGACCCCGCTCCGGGGACCTCTTCCTCCCGCAGCGCTCCCGGTGCCCGCTGCTCCGGGTCCGCTCCGCATCGTTCCCACCCCCCCTTCCCCATCTCAGTGTAATGCGGCTGTGATGAACTCCCCTTAAGGATAGTCCCGATTTCTTTATTCATTGCTTTACTCCAAGACGGTAATACGGTGACTTAAACTTCTGGATTGCCGTTTGGCTTTAGGGATAGTCTGCCGTTAACGCGTGCCCAGGGGGTAGGCAACCTCGTTTTTAATGAGGTTTTTGTCGTGGCTCTGTGCTAAAGGCAGTTTGGTGGTGGTTGACTATTCCCCTTCCCATGCGCTAGGGTTGTTGGTTGCTTTCTGCTTATTTCCTGTAAAATAATGACTTTAAAATGTGTTGTTTCAACAATGGAGTTCTTTTACAAGGCCCTAAGGATGCCTTTAGCAATGCCATGCTGTTCGAAAGGTGGTTCTGTGGCTGAGGTCAGCATTGGCTTTCATGGAAGCATAGAATTCACCAGGTTGGCAAAGGCTTTTAAGCTCATCGAGTCCGACCATTCCCAGCACTGCCAAGGCCACCACTGACCCATGGGGTGTACACCCTTGCAGGGACGGTGACTCCAGTCCTGCCCAGGGCAGCTTGTTCAATGCCTGAGCACCCTTTGGAAGAGGAATCGTTCCTCATCCCCAGTCCTGCTGTAGCAATGCATGAAACACAGCATGGAGTGAGGCCGTTTTTATTTTCACAGGGCTAATATCCCGTTGTAATAGTTAATGGGTTAATACCAGATTGGAATGAGCACGAGATATGGTGATGTAGATTTCAGTGGGATTTTATATGGGAAATCTGGTGTCAAGCAAAACCTTCATGTTTTGTGGTAGCTACCATGTTTTGCTAGCAAGTGTCACCTCCATAATTGGTGTCATTGCAGGTTGATTCTGTTCTGTTGCTCCTCAAGGTTTCTTCTTTTGTCTGTTACTTCTTGTCTCCCAAACTTTCCTGGTGGGAAGTTCACACTGTTGTGGGGATGAAGGAGTTTGTATATCCTGCTTTTACTGTAATTCTGAGCAGGCTTCTGGAGCGTTGTTAGTAACAGTGCTGAAAGCACATTGGTAACTGTGTAATAATTGTGCGCTCTGTTGTCAAAAACCTTAACAAACCTTTGAGTGAGTCTAATTAAAGCAGCCTTTGATAATGGCAATAAGAAAGGATTGCTTTAATTTACACTGTAATGAAAGGATTGTACCATTAAACATTACAGGAAATAGTGGCACTACTTTTCCAGAGTAGATAGAAATTGCATGCTGTGCTTTTTTATCATCTCAGTGAGGTCCAAGTGATCTCTTTCTTGCCATCAGAACTTCAGGAATGAGGTATTCTTCCCTCTTCTTGAGAGAGAGATGTCTGTAGTCCCGTTATCCCAGTTGGTGTTTCCAGGATGTATTTCCTTCACAACCCTTGCACATATGCCTCAAACCCCGATCATTTTAACACAGATTTGGCCTGACAGGTTTTGTGGTATCTGAACACCAAGCTTTGGGCTGGAAACATTATGGGGGATTTATTGTTTGGGGTTTTTGACTCCTTGGATTTTCTTTTGCTGTACTTTGTTTCCTAGCATCTTGTCCATTAAGGCAGGATTGTTCCAGAGACATGGAATGAAAGCTTCTTTGGAGCACAATTCTAGATGCCAGTAGGATTTTCCTTCTCAGGTAAGCAGGTTGCCAGGCTGTGAAGAATGACATGGCACAGTAGGCATGTCAGCAGGACATATGGCTTTATACTGCAGGTTAATCACCAGAGAGCCTTGTGTCACTTCTCCACTTTTCTGCTGCAGGTTCTGGTTTCCTGACTTCTGTAGTTATTTCCATGGGACAATGGATGAAGCCTGAGTTTGATGGTCTTGAAAGGAGAGCCCAAAAGGAGAAAAGCAAACAGCATCACCTACGTTGTTTCTAAGGTAAATCAGAGCCTTGAGGTGAAGTTACATTTCATTTCCTAAACTTGCAGTGAATGAACATCTGGAGTGGCTGAAATATGTCTAACTCATACATTGTAGTACTCTTTAAATGATAAGCTGTTAGAAGGACTAAACCTCATGTTGTTTAAATAGTAAGAAGCAAGAATCAGGTGAGAATCGGGAGCCTTAGAGCAGAATATGAAGTGCTTCTGCAGCTGGGACTCCTGCTGTTTCTGCGTATTGTAAAGAAAACATCATAACAATAATAATGATCATAAAAAAGGATAAGCAACTAAACTGTGGATTCCAGGTTCACTTTTCAGTTCTACCCAACTCTCCATAACTTTACAATGAAAGATGCAGAAATTGGAGCCAATTACCATAATATGTGGTGGTTTGGTGGGAGCATGTTCTACATCAGACAGTTAAAAGGTTTTATTGCTATTAGGAGCTTGTTAATGCCCTTGATAATGTCTCTAGTTGCTTTGTAATGTCTCTTGTTGAAGTATAGAATTCTTTTATCTTCTTATTACATTATGCAGAAACTTGAATTGAAACGATATTTGCAGGAACATTTAAAGTAGTGCATCAATCAGTTTCAAAGGAGAGAAAATGTTCTCAGAATAGCTTGTAAAAGGATAACTGTCAGTTTTATTTTGGATGAACAAAGAAACCGATGTAAAAAGCACTTTATTGTAAAAGCACACTGTGCAATTCGATAAATATTCCATATAAATATAAAGGGAAAGAAAGTTCATAATTATCTGATGACTTGGGTGTAATTTAAGTAATACTTCCAGAATATAGCAAGCAGTGAAGCACCTTCTTTCCTGTGTTTTTCCTACCCCAGATCAAGTCCTTGGTAGGAGATATAGCTTAAATCATCTTCTTAATGATTTGAATGGATAAAGTATGGTTATAATTTAACATGATCTTCCAGGAATGTAAAGCTTCTTTCAAACCACCTCCCTGCATTAGACAGACAGCAGCAGCACCTTCCTTCACTCTCTTCTTTTTCCTTCCCCAAACATGATTTCTTGTTATTTGTTTCCCCTCCAGCATTTCTTACCTGCTTTAGCACAAGGTTATTTGGCTGTTTATACATAGGGATTATAAACCTTCTCTACGCCTCGGTTATAAAACACTCGCGCGTGGTGTTATTACCCGGGAAAACAGTTGCAAATAGTATGCTCCCTGAACCAGTACTAGCTTGCTAGACCACACAAAATATGGCACGTTGCAAATCCTGTCTTGTAGCCTGTAAACCAGCAGCAGCTCTCCCCGCTCGGTTTCTATAAAAAGCAAAAAGCCAAAGCCTGCACACACAGAGTTGTAAATGCTGTGCTTGCGCAGGCAGCGCTTCCCAGAGAAACAGGAGTGTGCTTTGCCCTTTGGATCTGTCATCTCTTTGGAAGCCAACGTTCACCCCTCGGCTTCAACAGAGCAGATGATTTCTAGTGTAATAATTGTGTGTTTATTTCTGGAGAGCTTACTAAAGCAAAGGAGTCATTGACTATGAACGCACTGATTTGCTTTATTTATTTGCTTTGCTTCGGTAACTAAATTCTGTGCACAAAGGCTTGCTTTTTGTGTTAACGTTCTGAAAGGAGGCACAGCTTACACCTGCGGTAGGGAACTGTTTGCTTTCACTTCTAACACTTTGAAAAGAGCATTTGCTTGTTCGTGCACCCTTCTGAACTCTCAGCTTCAACCTAGGTATGATTTTAAACTTGCAGGTGGTTTTCAAAGTGGCATGCTCTTAAAAAAAACCCTCTGGGTTTTAGTGCCGTGGGTTAGTTGTGGCCTTGGCAGTGCTGGGATAACAGTTGGACTTGATGGGCTTAAAGGTCTTTTCCAACCCGGTTGATTCTGTGATTCTATGACTTAACAATAGCAGCTCCAGTGAAACCTACTGGCGTTGATTGATCAGTTCATAATATTCACAGCGCATTTAAGTTGAAATTGTATTTCCATGCTATGTTTTCCTACATAGTTCCCTTCTTTAACTGCTTCCCTTTGTATCTGTGCCATGCAGGAGCTCCGATGGGGCATTTATGCTTTGGCCCTCAGCACACTTCACCTCCTGCCTGTTTCCTCCCATTTTCTCTTCTCTTTTGTTGGCACACGGGGAATTAATCCCTCAGAAAGAGTTTATTAACAGCACTTCAAGCAACTTTTGGAGAGGAACCTCTGTAAGTTAGTGAGCCCTTGAGAAGGGAATCATTTATAAGGAGCGAGTTGGTGAGTTGCACGCATCTGTGGTACCCTGCTTGGGAAAAGGAAAGGTGGTTCCCACGGCAACTGCCACATGTGATGTGTGTAACACACATTACTGGTGAGTTTGCTGTGCGAAGCGAGCCCTCCTTGGTTCCTGTGGCCTGGGATCTGAGCTTTCTGCCACTGCATGGGCAGGCTGGTGAGTGTCTCCATCCTTGCGCTGCTCTGCCTGACCAGCATGGCCTCTCTCTTCAAACATGCAAAAACCATGTGTTAGAAACCCCAAAATGTCCAAGGGAATCAAATACCATGTTTACAATAAACAACCACACAGAAACTGCAGCCTAGCCCAGGATAATCATGGGATCTTCTCAGTAGAAGGCACTGTTCTTCCAGACCATCAGTTCTTTCCTCATTTGGGAAAGTGTATTTATTTGCCTTAGATTGATTTGTCTTTTAATATCAGTTATCGATGAGGCAGACTTTGCTGGCCTGAGGGGAGCAGGAGGGGAAAGCAGGGCAGAAGAGGTGCTTTGTCTAGGACCAGAGATCAAAAACCCAACATACGAAATGCATTGAAACCACATGGTAAAAGCAGCTTACACTTTACCTAGTGCTGTTCCAAGATGTAGGTTAGTATAACAAGGATGGTGCTGCTGCTTTGTTTTGTAGGCAGTACCTGATAGTCAGACTCAACGCTGATTTGGAGCAGAACTTTTGTTTGCGATGTCACCAAGCTCTGCTTTACCCCTAAAGGCACGAAAGAGGTAAAACAGGGGAGATGATGGTCAAGGGGTTTTAATCTAGTATGATTCAAAGAGAAGAGACCTGTGGCATCTAAGGAGTTATAAAATCATATGTAAAATGGTTGCTGGTTGAGCTGGAGTGCCTCTTGTAATAACTCTGAAAGAAAAGAAAGAAGGAATCTGGCTTTCCTAGATAGGAACATTTTCAGATATACACTGGGAGGAGTAGAAGTTACAAACAGGTATGGAAAAGGCAATGAGTTGATAGACTTCTGCGTGATGCAAAGGAAGCTGATCTATAGGAGGAAATGCTGAGGCTTGGGTGCCAATAGTGTGAGCCATAAAGAACCTTAAAGCTGAGGGGTGTTTCTTGCTTTACTATGACATGACCAAAAAAAGAGACATGTGCAGCAGTGGCACCCACACTGAGAATGAGAGACACAAGATGCTCTTCCCCAGTGTACCCATTTCTACATTGAAATGGAAGGAGGGTCTTGAGAAGGCAACCCAGCAGACTGAGAAGCCTGGGTGTTTATGCTGGGTGTGGATAATGCTCCTCCAGATTTAAGGTACAAAACCTCTGGTGCTGAGCATTGCATTGCTGTGACTGAGCGGGGCTCAATTCAGATTGTGGCAGAGGAGAAGCGTTAGCAGAATTGAGTGGGAAGTGACAGCTCTTGCTATAAAAAAAAGGTGGAGTGTCTAAGAGTTAAAATAGCTTCTTCTCTGAAATGCCCATGTAGCTTCAATAGCTCCACGGGAGTTTTCGGATTACAAATGACAGCAAAATTTGTGCCATTCTGCATAATTGTGTTCTCGACAAAGCAAGTTCTCCACATCTCCTTGCGGAGGAAAATCGTTTCAAAATGACATCTCTGCGCCAAGGCTTAAAAAGGTCTAACAAGGAGCTCCAAAAAAAATAATGAAGCATTTACACTGAATCCTTTGGTTTTACAGGTAATGCCACAAGAATCAAGGGAAGTTTTAATTGGGGAAGGGAAAACATCTTAGTTCCTGACTTGTCACTATGTTCATTCTCTCCTGACGCTCTCCCCATTTTCACAGAGCTCTATTAGTCTTTCCTGAGGTTCAGCTATGGTAAACAATCCTCTCTGCTAATATAAGATTTCAGCCTTCCTTAACGTGGGTCTCTGATAGAATCATAGAATGCTTAGGGTTGGAAAGGACCATGAGATGATCTAGTTCCAACCCCAGAACCCCTTGATAGACAAGGATGAACTCAGACTCTCTTGGTCTGGCAGTGGTTTGACCCCTTGTGATTGTATTCATGTAGATTTGCTCCCAGGCAGCACGCTTAGGAAATGCCACCTCTTTTTGCCCCATGGCAGCCTAGGAGTTCTCTGTATTCACTCCATTGTTGTAGCTGGAGAGCACAAACCCTCTGTGCTCCGCTCACAGTTCCTAACTATGGCCATTTCTAATTACTTTGGAGGCGCTCCATTTTGCAGTGCTTGCATAATTAGGTAGTTATTTACATTTGAGGTTAGCATCTTTTCGAGGCAGAGCACTAATGAAATCCTGATGCCACATCAGAACCTTCCCGATGAAGTGGGTCTTTCCCTGCAGGGATCAGCCACCCTTTTAAATTAATGAGCCGCTTTACAGAAGCAGGCCCACAATTCCACGTGCAGGGCTGCCAGGATATGGATAAACAGCTCAAGACTTTCCTTAGGGACTGATCCCAAATCTGGTGCAATGAAGAGAACATCCCCCACTCACGTTGCACGCTTTGGGTCGTCTCTTACGTGGGATTTTGACTTCACTGGTTTTCAATAACTTGGAATAGGGCCCTTCAGCCTTCACATCCATAAGCATGGGTGGAAAGGAAAGGGTGGGTGTAAGAAACCTGCTTGGTGCTGGACCCCTCAAAACTATAAGAGGTCTGGAGGAGAGGATTAGTAACATGTTATTGACAAGCTTGCTTTTGATTTGAAGAGTATAGGGAATACAATTAGTCCCCCACAGAAATGAGCTGCTTTTGTGGGGTTGTTTTGGTAAAACCCATGGAAGATTTGGAATCTTGGACACATCCTGGAGTTTTTAAATGTAATTGAAAACAGGAGAAAGAAAGAGAGAAAAGGTGTTGCTTAGCAACAGCCTCATTCAAATGATCAGAAATTGGTGTACTTGCTGGAATTTGGGAGGCATCTCAGAGAGCTTGCCAGGTACAGAGGCTGCTGAGAGAAAGGAGCTGATGTCCACAGTGGGACCTCTGCTGCAAGGAGTATGTGTGCACTTGATTCACCTTGGTTTGAAATACACTTCTGGTTGCCCAGGTTAGCACATTTGGGCTTCCTTGTATACCCTCGATCATTGCTTTAGTAACGGAGGGCTTGTTTTGTGGCAGGTAAATGTGGGAAGTTTCTTAGTGATGTCTGTAAATGTATGTGTTTCCCTTCATTTTAGCCATGCTCATCTCCTCTGTCTTCAGCCTGGTTAACTCGACAAGCAAGCTTGTCTTCAAGGCAGCGCTTCCCTTTGGTAGAACAGGAGGACCCACTAGGTGATGTGTTTGCAGCCAAACTTCTCCCTTGTGTTTTCTTGCCTGATTTCCTCTTTGAGAGTCCCAACACAGCGGGCTGTGTGTGATTGCTTTCTGTATGAGGAAGGGGAGAAAAGTGACTCAGTCATTCCTCTCCATGTGCTCTTGTTTCACCAGCCTGGGTAGGGGACTCCAGCCTCCACATGTCCTTAGGTCAGGCAGGATGAAGGGATCATGTGGCACTAGCACTCCAGATAACTGGACTTCAGGAAAAGCACCCTTGAGGGTGTGCATTATCCTGATGTCTTGGGCTAATTAAGCTTCTTCTACTTTTCCCAGTGGATTTCTTTAGTAGTCCTGTGATTGTAACCTGTTTGTCCTTCTGTCTGGAACCTGATGGGTGGATTTGTGTGTGCTGAAAGAGTCTGAGCCTCTTTGTGGTGGGAAGAAACACTCTCTTGAATGCTGCCGGGAAGGAACTGCAGGAGTCCGAATGAAACACCACCTCTCTTTTGAAATGGACCATTGTTTTATTCCTGTGTCGTGCCTTTCCCACACAGCTCCAAGCAAGAAGACAGGCAGAGGAAAGAATTAGTGCTTTTTCCCTTGCATGTCATTAGTGAATTGCTCTGAGAGATGAAAAGTGACCAAGGCTCATAAATGCTAAGAAGAAAACCAGTTAACATGGTACAGTTTGGCCCCTTTGTGGGGGAGAACCCCATCCCTGTGTGTCTCGACTTGCAGAAACAATTATAGACTGCAGACATTTATGAATCACTGTATATGTTGTAATCTGATTTCCCAAGCAAACAGTGCTTTGTGCTGGGAGCTGGGAGCAGTATGCTGCAGGGTATGAATAGTCAGGCCGAGGGGTGATGCTGCGACTCCTGGAGCATGGTGTGCTCCTGGCAAGTTGTTGTCTCTGTTATGAAGTTATACAATGACTGTCGCTTTGCAGGATGAATTCTGGTGCCTTCTCTTCATTATATTTCTGGCTATAAGAGGAAATACTGTGGCTTTTTTAAAGGGTGGCCTGGCTGTGAGGAGCTGCTTTATTTCTGTGGCAGTTGATAATATGGTTGTATACAAATACTGACGGCTTGCGTGAGGACTGTATTTCAGGAGCTGTGTTTAGTTACAAAGAGTAAGACCAGCTCTGATGGACAGGTACAGTGTCCTTTATCAAAATACAACACAGCAGTAAGAGAAAGTAAATCAAAGGGTGTGAAGGAAGCAGCTTCCTTCCTTGTGGAAAACATCTTGGGCATTAATCACTAACTTCCTTGTGCTGGAAGCATGACAAAGGAGGTAATTTCCTTCCAAATTACAGGGCACAGTGGTTTTTAAGTAGAAAATTCATTCCTGTGCAGA
Organism: Forpus xanthops; assembly: GCA_032466535.1. Taxonomy (NCBI): domain Eukaryota; kingdom Metazoa; phylum Chordata; class Aves; order Psittaciformes; family Psittacidae; genus Forpus; species Forpus xanthops. Next base: position 9,365 of record JASSUY010030165.1, read on the forward strand.
AGGCCACCACAGTAGGTGCTGGCCTCTGAGCTGAAGACTATTAGCACTTCTCAATTTGTCTCTGCTTATAATTAAGCTCATCACATGGAGCTCGAATAAATCAGGGGATAAATACATTATTAGAATGAAGTTATATAATGTGCATGTGCCTCTAATACTAATAACATAATCTGTTACACGTCTGCTCTATACAGCTGCATGACATGGTGTATTTATCACAAATCTAGCATTTGTATATTCCTGTAATGGCACATCTTCTTTCAATTGCTTGTGAGCCTGAGGGTATGCTACATCCCTTTATCACTGTGCTGTGATGAAACATGGATAAAGATGAAAATGCTGCAAAGAAATGTGGACCTATAGTAACAGGGGGAGCTGCAATTTCAGGGCCTAATACACTTCTGTATCTCGTAAATTGACTTATGCCTTTGCTCATTTGCAGACAAGAGTAGCAAAGACCATGTAGTGTGTGTATGCACACTAAGGGAGAGATAACAGGAGAAAAGAAAAAGCAGTGAGACCAATTGAATGTAATATTATGTATTTAAGGTGGAAGGAAGTAATTCAAGGCACAAACGCCACCCTCGGGTGATGATATTCCTACAGAGCTTATACCCAGTGCTTTGCAATAGTCTTAAAAAGTGTTGTTCACTAAATTCTGGAATCGTAGCAGTGCAAACCAGGAATGTCTGATAATGTCTTTGGCAGAAGAGAGGTAGATCTCTTTCCTCTGTGATCCCAAGGGTACTCTTTGTTGGACTGAGTGCTTGGAGGCAGAGCAGCCCAGTGAAAACTCCTCCCTTTCTTGCCAAGCTGGGAATACGGTGTGCAACAGGCTGGGTGGAGTACAGCTCGGCCATTCCCATTGGAAATCCCTGTGCGGATCAAAGGTGACTCAAAGCATACTGTCTTTTTTGACTCAAAGACCATGCAATGGAATGCAAGAATTTGGTTGGATTATATTTCTGACATTCAGCTTTTGGGGAAAAAGAGTGAACACAATGAAATTGTCACTATTTTGAGCAATCTTATAGCAAACAAGGAAGCAGAAGGTGGCAACTGATGGTTCCGCATTACAGTCATCATCAGTGTTTCTCTTGATGGACAGAAAATGCAGTGAGAGGTTTTAATTGTGGGTTATTGGATATACTATAATCCTCATGCAAGGCAGAATACGCATGTACTTTCTGAACCACGATGGCAGCTTGCTGAGAATGTGATTTCTTCTCAAGTCCTGTAGTATCCCTTTGCTTTTATCAGCCCTGACAGCTTCACAGGCATGGGGACAAAGGTGGGCCTAAAACCCATCCATTCGGCAATACAGAAATAGAACGATTTCTGTGACATAGCACAAAATCTCTTCCTTCAGCTGCCATGTGGTGCCTCTTTTCCTTCCTTTTGCTTCTTTTCCCTTTAGCCAGACTACTGAATGATGAGAGCAGGGTTTGTGCTTCATCATTTTCTCTCCCAGGAGCAGGGGAGCACAATGCGTTCTATTTCACGTTATTAGCTGGGCTATCGCTGGGCTGCTTCATGATTGCAGGTCTTTTCCTCTTGCCTCCTCATTTTCTGTCATAATGGGAAAAGCGGTGTGGTGATGGAGGAAGCAAGCAGCCATCAGGATGGGATGGAAAGGCAGTAAATTGCGGTCGTTCAGGAGGATCTATAGAGATCTCTTGTTCTCCTTTGCAGGTATCTCTGTTATTCTGCTGGTCCTTGGAGGCGATGAGAGAAGGGAGTGAGGTTTTAAATAGAAAGGACTGCTGGCAATTACAGCCCGTAATTGCACATGCATGTGTGAGTGAGAATGCTCTTCATAGCAACACTCAGTGCTATATATCATCCTGTCTGGAGCATTTCACATACCTACGCAGGTGCATTGGAGTAGACTGAACCTGCTGCAAGGAGCAAAGGTTTCCAAGAACTGCTGTGCAGGTCCATATGCTGCCATAGGGATAGCTTGGAATAAGCTTGGTTTGAAAATGCGTATTCCTAGCAAAACAATCTAGACAGTCTTAAAATCAAGGGTGGAATAATGGATGAAATGATTAAATGGGAGATTCAACTCCTTTGCATGTGTAAGATGTGAGTACTTTGCGCAGCTGGAACCAGATGTAGGTAAAGCCCTTCTATGAGTATTTGCTCTCCTTACTCCATAGTTAGCAATGTTTTGTGATGTTTTTGATTAAAACAGCCAACACGTACTATTATTACTATTTTAAACGCTGTTTTTTTTTTGCAAGGCCTTGCAGAATAGGAATAATAGACTCAAAATTGCCATGTTGTGTATCTACAATGAAATAACAGCTCTTGGCCTGTGCTGTTTTCTGTCCAGAGGTGGGCAGAATGGGTCAGGCTGGAAGAGAAATCCTAACTAATAGTAGAGCAATACAGATATTCTGGTCCAGAGGACGGTGTCCATAAACAAGTATTTTCTAATGGAGTTCATGAAACAATTGGTTCTGAGCTGCTGAAGGGTAAAATTGAGCCTTTGCTCTTAGTTTTCCTGGGAATAATTGTCACAGTAGCTACCAACTGAAATGAAGTATTGGTAACTACATGATTTGTAAAACCCCTCATGGGATAAAACACCTACTGCTTGCATGGGAGTGTAATTATGCTGTATGTACCTGCTCGCACTGGCCTGTAGCATCATCAGTAAGAGGCAATGCTCTGTTGACTTTTGGGAAGTTAGCAAGCTTCAGGGGCAAAATACAGGGCTGGAAAAGGATGTAAAGAGAAAAGGCTCAGCATAAACTTCAGAGGCAGCCCATTGACACAAGGCAAAATAGTGGTCCTTCTGATAAAAAGTCATACTTAAGGACAATACCAAAAAGTGGTACTGCTGTGCTGTGTTTAACGTGTCGATTAAAAGAGAAGTTGATAGAACACAGCATATAGTTTTCCAGCTTTGTATAAGCTTTTAAAGAGCAATGCAGTGCTCTCGATCATAGGCTAAATGGGTGTTTTATTGTAGCCACTGGTGCTAACCTCTTTTGTGCTTGACTTCTGAAACTTCCTACAAGTGGCTTCTCAAGTTAATCTTTTGTCCTCTGAGTTGCTGAGATTGACATCCCAGGCAACCAAAAGATTATTTAATTATTCCCTAGGTTTCCCATTAATTCCCTAGTGAATGCCAGAAGAAAGTTTCCATTATCTCTGTATTTCTGTATGCTCAGAGGACTTTAATAGAGAACTGGCTGTTGCAGGCAACATCCACACTAATCACTTCGTGGATGGATGGGCAGCCTTTAATTTTTGGCTTTTATACCTTTCTGCACTGGCTGAAGCATCTTCTGGGGGAGGTTATGGATTTTCTCCTCCCTAAAGCAGCCCCCAGCGTGCATATCTGTGTAGCCTAATTGCCATTAATATCTGAGCAGCCACCCTGTTCTAAAATGAATTCTCTTTTAAATAGCAGCGACTGTGTTTGCGCATAATGTGGAAACTTGGACTCAGTTATTTAAGAGGTTGGGATTGGGCTGAAGGAGGAAGCAAGGCACTCCAGTGCTTTAGGAGTGTTGGAAAGTCAAACCATGATTTGGACCTTATGGTGGAAGTGCCTTCTTCCATGGCATTAGAGCGTGACTCCCACAGAGGATGGAGTGGTAGATACCAGCTTTGCAACAACAGATTTGTGGTTAGGCTGTCAAAAGGAGAAAGAAGAAATCTGCCTGAAAAAGGTAGGGACTGAGTATAGCTTAAAAAAGAAACTATTTAGGTATGGTTTTCTTCTGAAAAGCAAGGTTACGTTTGTCCTTTCCTGCTGTCATTCAGGATCTCTTTTGTGCTACTTGTTAAGTACTTCATGCATGGAATCGTAGAACAGTTAGGGTTGGAAAGGACCTTAAGATCATCCTGTTCCAACCCCCTCCCACAGCCAGGAACACCTTCCACTAGAGCAGGTTGCTGCAAGCCCAGTTCAGGTGCCTTACCAAGAGGTTACAGATTAAAGGATTTTGATGCTTGAGCTCTTTATCCATTCTTCTTTGTTTATGATCAAAGGCAAATGCATTCCTAAATTAAACAAGGAAAAAGAAAGGAAAGGAGAGGCTGGGCCAGCGAAGGGATGGGGAAATAGGAAATACAATGACCTGGTAACGCTACAGCCTTCTTTACTTCCAAATGGGAATGCATTTCTTAATGCAGAGGGCATTGTGATTTCCTTGCAGGGCGCTGGGGTGGCTCTCCCCTGGTGAGGAGCCTGAAGGCAGCCCTGCTCACCTCTGCTCCTGACGGCTTTATCTCAGTGCCAGGCTTTTTTCCCTGGTGTTTCTGCTTAAACATGCTCAGCAAGGCAATAAAACTGGCATAGTAAGTGGAGCATTGGTGATGGATGCTGAATGCATGAACTGTTTCCGTGTGGGATGGGAGCCTGTGTGCCTGCAGGAACAGCACTTTGAAGAGGCAAAGAAAACTCATGCTGGTATTTCTCTCTTTAACGCATTAGAAGTTGTGTCATAAGTACAGCTAAACCCAAAAGTTTTTAATGGCCTTAGAAAAGGCAGAGTGAGAAAGAGGGGTAACAGAAATATAAACTACCCGTGCAGTTGTAAACCTTGTTTTGTTTCTTTGTACTTTGGGACCATTACTACCCATGTGCTCTCGTGTGGCAGACCCCATCTTTTAATTTTGCTGACCAATAGAAATCTGTGTCACCCTGAGCTATTTAGTGTGAAGAAAAAGATTTACTTTTGAGTTAAAATCATTCTTCAAAGTACAATTTTAGGTATTATGTATAGCTTCAAGCAAGCCTCATTGCTTGATCTGCCTCAGCAGAGAGTGGCCCAGAAATGGAAGACGATGCTGTGAGTGTTCAGCGTCTGTCCTCAGCAAAAGGAGGACATCATTCTGAAGACACTGAGTTTTGCTACCTCCATAAATACTTACCCTTATTCTAAGGGTGTGAATTAAGAAAGTAGCTGTTACCTTCCCCCCTCTCCTCAGAGGATGAGGAGGCTTTTTGAAGCAGCAGAGGCTTTAGGTGTGACAGTGCAGTCAGTTATGCTCAGAGTGCTGAGGATTGATTTTAGAGAAGTTAATTCCTCTTCCTTTCAAGGGCTGAAGGTTGCATACAAGGGCACGAGGATATATTGACTGGCTGGGAATGAGTGCGGGGTTTAAGGAGTCTGAGGTGCTTTGTGACACATGTCATTTCTGGAAAAATGAGGCATCCAGAAGAACAGTTTGTCTGCCCTGATGTGCCAAGGAACTTTATGTATTGGCAGCAGTGATGGAGTGAGAGTGCAGCCAAAGCTGAGCCCTGCAAAAGACTTGAATTTTCATGAGGGACATAAGCAAAAGACAGTCAATGCTGAATGGTCTGAAACACAGACCATAGGAACTGTGCTGATTTAGTGAGTCTGAACGGCGTGCTGGGGTAGGTAATGTAACACAGGTGTACCAGGGACCAAGAGTTACAAGCTGCTCGGTTACATAGACAACCAAGGAGGAAGGTTGTTGGTTGTTCTCATTTTTCTTTGTAGCTCATAGTTTACTACCGAAAGATGCTTCCTGTAGAAAGATCAGTGTTAGCTGCCTGAGGGCCTATCTCTTAGAAGGGGTCTTTGGAAACAAATAGATTTAGTCTGTTATCCACAGGTTTGAGAACTGTTTCCCCCTGACAGTGATGGGTTGCCTCCTTCTTAAGGCTGTAAATTGCCCCTATCTATCTCCTCAGCATTTTAAACAGTGAAAAGTGATTTTCACAAGCCTACCTGCTCTGCAAATGGTGATCTGTCTTCACTATGCTTAGATTATCTTTGATCTCATGTCCTGGAAGTGGTTTTTCCTTTCCTGTTCTGGATTAGAACAATATGTGCTTAAGATTAACCTCAGACTGCAAGATGGGCAATAGCTCTGTCTGTTTTGACAGCTTTTCTTAACAGCTTTTAATCTCTGCAGTTCTTGCCTTCCTTCTGGCAGGGTGGAGGGATGGAGGTCACTGTGGTAGCAATGGATGTAATGTTTTGGAGTTACTCTGTTGAGGGAAAAGTATGCATTCATCAAAGAAAAGAGAACACAGAATACTGCAGGGGTTCAAGTAAAGCACAGGGGAAACAAATGCAAAAAGCCAACCCAAATCCCCAGCATCAGAGGACCTCCAGGTTATGCCTCTGGTTTTCAGCACAGTTTTGGAGACTTTATGTCTTATGTGATGTTTCATTATGAGCTCTCCGGTGTCTCTGAATTTCCTCATGGACTGACTGAACGCGGGAGTTACAGTGATTGGTGGTTTTGAGGCTTTTAGCTGGTCTCCCCTCCTTTGTGCATCTGCTAGCACAGTTTCTTTGCATCTGACTTGAACAATAGGGAATCTGAATCTGGAAGGGGGGGTTTCTTCCTGTTGATCATCCAAAGGATGGGTGGTAGCATCTCTCCTGCTGCAGTAGATATGAAAGAGCACCGGACATCAATACTGTGCACGTCCCCTTCTGTGCTGGCAATATGAGATTAGAGCCATGACCAATGAAAACCTAGAGGTTAGATCTCTAAACATTTCTTCTCTATCCCATACTACACTATGAAAAGACTTCCTCCAATCAGGAAGCCAAACATGCATGGAAAGTTGGAAGCTCGGAGTTAATGTTCTGAGCATTATTTTCCTAATGCAGGAGCCAATAGTCCTTTTATTAAATATGCACAGTGGCTCTGCTTTTCTAGCTTTTGAAGGAAAACACATTACTTTTCTGAATACAGAGGTAATCAAAATGCAGTCAAGTGGGATGACTCCGTGAGTTCTGACATCAAAGGGCAATCCGTTTGATTGATATCAGTCAGATGGCAATATTGTTTGAAGAAATGTAGTCAGAAGACTGGCAATTTAAAGGCTGTAAAAAGTTAGGGGAGATGGGAGTGCAGTGTTCCATACTGATTTCCAGTGTGCAAGACTGTGGATTAGAGAATTGGCAGTAACATGGCAATCTTGTCTCTCAGATACATTGAAAGGACAGAGGGGAAGAAAATCGAGCTCCTACTTCTCAGGCAAGACAGTCAGTGGGGCATTAAAGATACAGTAGTAAATAATACTTTCATCTTTTGCTTTGCTTGCTGCATGAAGCCAGGGCTTACATTTTGCTTGAAATATATAAAGCACGTAATATTACCAGGCATTAATAAGCAACGAATAACTTCTTCTTTGTCATAGGTTTATTCGTAGGATAGTATTGATTCCACTGTCTGCATACGGAGAGCAGCAGCTCTGTTACGTCTTCCTGACTAATACCAAACATTAGCTGTACAGATACAGTTGGTTTTACTCTATTTCCCTGTCTGGGTCTTTGTTTCTTAGTATAAGTAATGGAACAAAGTCTTTTTACTGTAAACGGTTCCTTTGCTGAATATGTCACAGGGTCATTACTCCCAGCAGGGTTAAAAACAGAAAGCTACCCTACAGGATTAGAACATTGCCAGCAAAGCAAAGGGAGAAGAAATCATTGCCATTACTAGAAAACATTTTTTGCTGCTGGCAAAAGGTACCCAAATTGCATCCAAATGATTATAAAAACTAAGTCAGTTGCACAGTAAAGCATCGTGATAAACAGTTGTCAGAATAGCCGCAGAATATCGCACGAATTCAATGTCAGGGTCAAAAGACTAATGGCTATCAAAGAAAAGCTCGATACCATTTGGAGTGTAAATGCCAAACTAGTCATAAACACTAACTTCAAATATACTGGGCTGGGAAGGAGAAGCAAAGGCATTGAAGAATTTCACATATCAAGGTTGTTCTTAGAATAAAGCAATTATTGCTGCTAGCAGGGACGTGCCTAGAAATGCTGGCCTGTCAGCATGGGCCTGACTACACCAGGCATTGCTCCAGTATGGGGCAAAGAGGTGACCTCATTCTAAAGTAAATTGTAAAATACAAAAGATGGATGTAGTTGAGCTGCATCCATCCACAGTTTCAACATGGGCTCAGCATGGGTGGTTTCTTTCTGTTTTTGTTTTAAAGGAAGTAAATCAAAGCTGTTTTAAGGAAACGAGGTATTTATGGGCTGCTGCCACTTGAGCATGAGGAACAGTTAGAAGGAAGCAGCATATCTTGGGAAATGTAACAAGTGGAAGACAGGGAGCCTTACAAAATACCCCAGGTTCGTCTTTTCACTTACCAGCTTTCTTTATCAATACATTTTCTTTGTATCATGAACAGTGAGATTGGGCTCAGTCTCAAATGTCTTTGGGCTTGATCCCTTGAGAACTGAAGAGTAAGGGCAACCTGGTCTTGTGGAAGATGTCCCTGCCCATGGCAGGGGGTTGGAAGCAGATGACCTGAAGGTCCTTTCTGACCCAAACCATTCTGTGATTTTATGGTCTTTGTTTTCAGAGAATTTAGTTGAAAACTCTGAAACACTCAGAACTGTTGCTCCTGTTGTTACCGTCTTCCTTGCTGGGGGAGGCTGCACACCTTGAGTTCTTTCTGTTCCTTTTTCTGTGTCTCAGCCTGAACACTGCAGCATTTAAAGAGATGGCAGGTGACTGGTACTGGGTTTCTTTGTGATGTTGCTGTCACTTGGGGTGAGATTTGGTGGCACTGGGAGAGTAAGGTCCTTTACAGAAGGGAAGCCAGCCAGGCTGATGTTTGCAGCACCCCATTGTCACTGACTCACTCCAAGCATGAAAAGGGTGGGAATAACTCTCTGTAGCTCCCTGCTTCCCAGGCTGGGCACTAATCCCCTCCCACTGAGTAATTCAGGGCTTTACACTCTCAGTATGTGTCACTTTGTATAAAAGGCTCATTGCGCCATAGCTGTCAGTGGAACAAAAATGATGCTTGTACAGAGTGAATAACTTCTGAGGCTGCCTAGAGGTCAGACAGTGTTTTGTTGCTGTTCAAGAAGAGGTAATCTTTCTTGGGGGTAACTTTTGCCATTTCTGGCTCTTGCATATTAAGCTGTGCAATCTTGTCACTTGTCTAATGCCGGCGTGGTTCCTTTGTAAGTGAATGGAGACGTTAACTTGAGTGGCATTGCTGGGAGAAGAGATTTGGTAGGGTGTAAAAGCCAGGAATACATGAGGACACTAACACCGTACACCTGATCGGTGTTCTGTTCTTCAGTTCCAATTAAGTGCCTGTAAACCAAAAGTTTTTGTTGTTTCTCTCCTTTTTTGGGGGGCTTTTTTGTACAAAAAAAGAGAGTTTGGAAACTCCTTTGGATCTCAGCATAGTTTTGTTGCCAACAAGCTGGGGGATGTAGGCTGACATGCATCCTGTTTCTAATAGCACACACACTGTTTCTTTATTTAGAGCCTCTTTACCAGTATCAATTAAACCCCAGTTAAATCTGACACATCTTAACCTTGCGTTGGATCCAATTCATTGCTACAGCAGAACCCATATGGCACTGAGACAGTTGCAGGCATCAATTCATTGCTTATGTAGAGTTACTGGCTAAATGCCAAGCAGTAATCACTGCTTTTTGTTAATAGACATGTTTGCTTTTGCAGTCGTTTCTATACACAGTGCTCTAGATTAATTAGAACAAAATCTGTCATCCATCTAAGAAACAACCAGAACTCTTGGGGCTTTTTTTTTGCCTCAGATTTAAAGAGAAATGAGTATAAGCAGCCAAAGGTGCTAGTGGAGGAGAGTTACTCTGTTTATTCTAGAATAACCTATTGTGTTTATTGAGCACACATGTATCTGCTATTTTACTTAAAGGGAATAGGGTGAATTCACTGGTTGTCTGAAACACCCATACAGCGTGAGGCAGTGATTGCAGAAAGACTAATTGTGGTTTGGGTCTTTTTAACCTGAATGTTGAGGAATAGCAAGAAAACTAATGTTAAAGAAGCCACAGTTCTGTTTCTGCAATTAAATGACACTTTTTACCCTCAGAGACACTCAAATTCACACAAAGATGGACTTGCAGAATCATACGAATATCTCTGAGCTTTGGGTTATTGAGCCTTCCGTTTGCTGCAGCCTGAAACAACATCAGCCCTGGTAGGCAGGGGCATTAAACCAAAAAGAAATAGTTCTTGCATTACTGGTGTTGCATTTTAGAGACATTTTAACATGTGATTATACAGTTTTGTCCACCCAGCCCCAACTTGACACCTGAGTAATTAACACAGTTGGGGTAACTGGTTGATATTGATGCCTTTGGTTAAATCACTAGCATTTTAAGATCACGTCATGCTGTATCCTGATGTGTTGTGGTGGTGGATACCTACTTGGTGACCTATACTAAGCCTGGAATGCACTCAGGAGTGAGTTTTATGCGATAGGGGAATACTTTTAAGCCGCTGCATTACGTGATAGAAACAAGCCATTTCACTACAGATTCTTATAGTGGTGCTTACCATCATCAGCGTATTTTAAGAACCCATTTTGGAGCTTGTTATCTAATCGGTTGTGTAGTTTTTTTTATCTCCATAAAAAAACATTCTGGTGGTGTTTTTTTCATGTTAGTTATTTGTGTTTGCACAGAAAATGACTTTGCTTAACCTGATTTGCTGGTAAAGCTTTCTGGTCCCCAGTTCTGTCATTCCTAACTGTGTCACATAGGACCTGATTAAAAATCTACTGGGGTTTCCCATTTCAGTCATTAGGATTTGGCTGGTGTCCACTGTCATGATTAAAGGCATTGACTACTCATTGTCAGACTACTGCTTGCTTAGGTGTTACTTGCTAACACTTTGCAACAACCCTATGTTAATAGGAAGAGACCTAAACATAGTCATTGGTCGACAGTTAATGGTAATCTCCAGTTTTCACTTGAAGTAGCAATGCTGTTTGTAAGCTTTGAGGTATTCCTGTTTGCTTAAGGGATTGAAAGTGATTTATACCTTAGCAGGGGATCCTGTTAACAGGCACCCTTACCTCTTCCTCAGTATTTGTGATGTACGCTTCGTATCTGTTACATGAGAAAACGCGTGATCTATATAAATATATATAAAATATAATTTCTCTTGCAGAAAAGAACAGTATTTTCTGGAAGTTACAACCTCTTTCCAAACTTTTTCCTGACGTTGAGCTCATGTTTTAGTATTCCAGTGCTGTTGGTCCATTGTTGGGAAGTACAGCTTTATCAGCAGAATGTGTGGCAGATGGTTTACATTTGCATTAGCCTTCTGGAAAAGGAATCAGCTCCCACCAACATAAGCTTCAGCTTTTCTTTACAGCATTTACAACAAATTCATCAGAATAGCATTTTTAGAGGGGAAAAAAGCCCACCCCAATCTGACTGTCTTTTGCCTTCCTTTTTATGAAGAGGAAAAATGAATCCTGTTGTGATGCCCTCATCTGCACATTTATCTCCCATCCCCTCCCCCCGTGTTTGGGAAGATGATTTAAGTATTTCATTATGCAAAATGACTTTTATAAAAAGACTTTCCTTTTTGCCCCACAGTCATCCTTAATTTCGTTTGTCACTTGTTATAGAGTGGAGTTATGTGAGGCTAGGCTATATTATTTGTTCTAGTCTGTATTGGGTAATTTATTACATTAAGAAACCAATAATTTTCAAATATAATCAGATTTAAGTTTTTTAATAAGATTCATCCTCCCATTCACACTTGCTTAATTTAAGGATATTAAATCTGCTCAGGAATGGGCTGCCTCTCAAAGCCTTATGTGCCTATTAAAGGATTTTATTCCTGATGTGTTAATAGGATTTAATGATATTAGCCCTGTAGTCCAGAGATGCACCGCCATTGTTAAACTTGATAAACCAGACAAATACATGCTTAAAGAGTGATGGCCAGCTCCTTAAAAGAAGTGAAAAAGAAGGTGTTACTGTTTTAATCTCTCTGCTGTGTAACTACAGCTTTTGCCTAGTGCTCAAGTTTGAATTCTTGACTGTTTAACACGCTGTAACTCGTTTCGTTTCTCCAAAAGAAAAGGAAATAAATCAAGGCTAATGCACAGATGAATAAGGCTTTTAATGAAGGTTTCTATTTGTTTTTCATTTCTGATTCCCATAGATTCATTTAGATAAAGTTCCAGTTTTATTCTTCTCGTTGTGTACAGACAAAAGCAGCAGCAAGTCGTTCTGGCAATGCGGCGTATTAAACACTGTCTCGATTTCGTGTTTCCTGTGGCTAATTAGGTTAATGGCAGTGACAGAAAGGGAAAACAATGGCTTGGGACATTCTGCTGAGACTTGGTTAGGGAGAGGGAGAGAAAAGAGAGGCACAAACAAGCCTGTAAGTCTCAAGATCTCTTTTGGCAAGACCTGGCATCGATCAGAAGTGCTGGCTCTTGTCAAGCTCACGCTAAACGTAATGCTAAATGTACAGGAGTCAGCACTTGGGATGGCTGCAGACATGGAGAGATGGAGGCAATGACAGGGTTTGCAGAGAATCTCAGAGAAGGAGGAAAAATTAGCAGTGCGCCATCCGGTTGGACAGTTTGCTTCCAAAATTAGATTGACGCGTGTTATGGCACGTTTCCACTGGTAATCACAGGCACTCAGCATGTATTTCAAGGAGATTTAGGCCCTCAGTTTTATTCTCACTTACACAGAGCTAGACTGTGGGCCTCTCAAAACCTGGTGTAGGCTGCATTTGTTTGGAGAAGATGAACATGTAAAGTACGCTTTCGTCTTTAAAAGAGCCACTTTCTGGCATTTTTCCTTGCCATGATAGCCTTGGAAATGTAAACTGAGATAAACTGTTTTTTGGGTTAGGAAGGAAATAGGAGCAGAGATCTGCTTTGCCCAGTGAGGGTTTGGTGAAGGAAGCTATGAGGCATTATGCTGGCTTTCCAGCATGGGGATGGGTTGAGCACCAGCCGAGGTCAGCTTTTGTTAATGTTTTGGGCTAGGCTGCCCTTGAGGCCTTTGAATTGTCACCTAAATTGGTGCCAGCCAATTGAGGAACCCACTGTGAGGTCTGTGTCCAAACCTGCAGCAGTGCAATGAGACAAGCTGCAACCCAAAGCTGCCAGACATAGGCTTCCTGCAGGCAGCGCAGGCAAATGGTAATCTGTAAAGTTAGTCTGGGTAACAGACAAGTAGTTGTGGTGGTCTTTTAGTACCTAGGGTGGGTTCTGCTTTTTGTACACTTGTAAAGCCTTGGTAGCCATGTCATTCCTCATTTTTACTGGCTATGGGTAGCTTTTTAAGTCATCATTGTGCCATTCACACTTATGGTTTGATAAACTCCTAATAAGCTTACTCATTCAGGCTCTGCTACCTCCTGTTGGAGCAGGATTATTGATCACTTTCTATGTCTGCATCGGCGTATATAAAAAGCTGTGTATATTTATTAGAGACAAAAGGTATCCTCCTCCAAGACAAGCAGGATACAGCTGTAAACATGCAACTTGTCACTGTTTATACATATATTCACTCTTTTCTCTGCCTGCAGTACTGTATGAGAAGGTCTTTCCTAATTTAACTTGGGATTTATGGCTCTGTAGGGCTTTTTTTTCCAGTTAGGTGCCCATATTTCTTTTCCCATGAATCTCCCAGGCATTTAAAGGGGTGTTTGCTGCCTTGTGTTGTCACTAGAACCAGAAGCCGAAACAATAGCTGCCAATGGGGATTAACTGAGTGTGCTTTTGTTGTATTGGGTAGCAGGAGTGGGAACACTGCTGTCTGCTGCGAAACTGGAGAGGTGGGAGTAGAAGGATGTGTTTCACACAGGCTCCCAAAGGAGAAACTGATGTACAGTTTGAAAGGCTGAAAAGAATCTGTGTTCTTAGGCAGATACAGTGATAAAAAGTAGGAGACACTCTCAAATAGAGGCAAGGATTAGATTATTATATGGGCAGAAACAGGTCACCATGCACATGGAAGTGTAAAAGTGTAATGAGTTTCATGGCATGAAGTGCTATGGAAGTTCATGAAGGCCTGATAAGGAGAAGAAGGAAGAAACCTTTGTCCAGGGTTATTATAAGCCCAAGTGGAAGGATACCTTCAGTTTAAGGGTGCGGGGAAGATACAACTCCTCCTCCTCAAAGATCCCATCCTTGTGAAACATAAGCATGGCTTGGGAAAACCCAGCAGTTTGATGTACTGATGGAGGCCATTGGCAAACACTGCAGTCTTTAATACCAAAAAGGATACTCTGCCTATCCTTTCTATACGTACTGATGCTTCTCTCTAATCCTCACATGGGTGGTTTGGTGGGATGCTGTTGTTATGATCTGTATCACACACACTTTACCTCTTGTATTATAGTGCCAAGCTAATTTTACCCATCTCTCATCCTTTCAGTGCTTCCTTCTAACTCGCTTGTCAGGCTCCTGCATGTCTTTGGCTCTTTCTTAATCTCTTCTGAGTAGGACGTTACAGGAGTACATCAGGAAAATCACATCTCAACTCCCTTTGTGTACATTGATCCTTGCCCTTCCCTGCACCCTCCAGCCTCTCTGGCATGTTTCCTAGGTGGTACCTTCCTTCCTGATGTCTTAAGGTTATTTTCCCTGAGTAACTTCAGCTTGGAATCTTTTTCACCTTTTTCTTCAAAATGGAAATGATTTGGTGCTCTGTTACTATGTTTCCCACCTGATTTGTGCAGGAGGAGGCACAGGAATGGCGGATGGGATATGGAACCGGTTGGGGCTGAGCATCAGTTGCCATTTCTGCCTCCTCACACTGTATTTGTCACTGGTGAGTCTCAGTATCTCTTTTTGCTGAATTCTCATCCTTCTCCTTTTCTTGCAGAGTTAGATTGGAGCTGAGAGAAAGGTCACATTAATAACAAAAGTATTAATTTCTGTGCGACCAAAGTAGTTTGCTTCAGTGCCACGAGCACTGTTTCGTCGTGCTTGTGTGGTTCATGAACTACATGCTAATTTTCTTTGTATTTAATTACCTTCGAATGTCCTGTGCTTCAGGGTACAAGCCTTCTTCTGACTCATTAGAGCTTTGTCTCTGAGCAGGCTATTCCCTATAAGTCTATGAAGAGTTTCTTGGGCTTGCCCTTGCTGCTTTTGCTAACGGGCAGTAAATGGATTGCTGGATGCTCTGCTCCCAAAGTTCCTCTGGTATTAAATCCACAGGTTTACACAAAGCAAAGTTAGTAAGTGCAGCTGATTGAGCAGACTCAGAACAAATCTTTGGCATGCAGATGTAATGGAGTGCATATCGGGTGAGCTGTTGTGCTTCAATGAAAACATATATATTTTATCTTAAGACAATTACCCATTCTTTTGTGATAAATCTGTGCTGTGTGTTAACTCCTCCCAGTCCAGGCTTTGTCAGGCAAGTCTCCCTTATTATAGACAAGCTGTGCAGGCATCAGAATTTCCACCTCAGTACTGCTTGGTCAGTGATTAAATCAGTGCATGCTGCATACAAAAATCTCCACAACAATGCTAAATATTACTATTGATTATGTATATAGGAGTCGATACAAGCATATTGTGTTCCAGCAGCAAAATGATCATCTTAATTAGCTAATGATTTTTAGCCTGATTCGTCAACCAAATGAGATGTTGGGTGATTGCTGTTTCTGATTGTTCTCCCTCTCTCCCATCCCTGTCACTTCCGGACCTGTTGGGTTCAGTCAGTATCAGCGTGGTTTGACTGAGGGTAGAGATTTGAAAGGCATCAAGTCCTTACCTGTTTAAACAGTGCATCTGAAAATCCTCCTGATAGAGCAATGAGGGCAGCGCTGGGTTAAACCACATTGGACACCAGAGCTGGAGTGCCCTGCAGGCACTCGCCTTGGGAAGAAGTGTGTGCAGGAGCCAGGTTTGACTGATGCTGTTCCTCACTGAACAACACTGAGGATTTGATCAACCCTTTCAGTTTAGATTTAGGAAGAGATGGTGTCCTCTGATCTCTGTTAAGTATCTGGAATGCTGAGCTCGTGAAGAGCCGAGTCATGGTTATCACTTGCTCAAAAGCTGAACTTACTATTTCTTTCTTTCGTTCATAGATCAGATTATACATTTCATAAACAACCCAAACACTTGGATTAGGCTGCTGGAGTCACTCCTTCAAAAAGAGTAAGAGCCGTTTAATGTACCAAATGGTTTATAATCCAAATGACAGAAAGCTGACTCCCCTTCAGGACAGATCATGCTGGGCTTCCTCAGCTGGCAGTTGCTTGCTACTAGGAGCTGCATCTCCAAAGCCTTTGTACACACATGCAACCAGCTAATATTCTGAAGTTGGGTCATGTCCAAGCATATGAGATTCCTCAAGCATGAAATTCCACTTGACCCTATTAAGTCTTTCTCAGCATCAGATATGTACACCACAGAGTGGATAATGTTCATAACTCATTTCACATTACCCTTGGGTAGTGCCGGTGGAGAAATCCTGTCTGGTCTAATGCAATCAATGCTGTGAATACAAGGAAATTGAAACATCTGGCAAGGTTTCTCTGCTGTGCCCCAGGATGTGCGACAGGAGAGATTCAGGTCAGGAAGAGGGGGGGCAAAGCTATCTCTCCAGGGATGTGTGTGCTGTAGAGGACAAATGTCCCAGCGACATCGCCAGCAGCACCAGGGTGCATTGGCTGGGCAGGTCACCTCGCATCATTTCTTATACCTGCACTGAAGTTCAAAGGTGCAACTGCAGTTCATGTACACTTCCCTAAGCTGACCCAAAATAAGCAGGCTGGAGCACCTCCCATGTGGAGACAGGCTGAGAACACTGGGGCTGTTCAGCCTGGAGAAGAGAAGTTGTGTGGAGACCTCAGAGCAGCTTCCAGTGTCTGAAGGGAGCTACAAGGATACTGGAGAGGGACTCTGCATCAGGAACTGTACTGATAGGACAAGGGATGATGGGTTCAAACTGAAACAGGGGAAGTTCAGGTTGGATCTAAAGCAGAAGCTCTCCCCTGTGAGGGTGCTGAGGCGCTGGCACAGGGTGCCCAGAGAAGCTGTGGCTGCCCTGTGTCTGGCAGTGCTCAAGGCCAGGTTGGACACAGGGCTTGGAGCACCCTGCTATAGTGTGAGGTGTCCCTGCCTGTGGCAGGGTAGGAACTGTGTGAGCTTAAGGGCCCTTCAAACCCAACCCAGTCTGGGATTCTGTGGAAAGTGGGCATCTGAGTACATGGACCTTTTCTAGGCTAGCTGCATGGACATTTGAATGCACTCATATGGTAGGGTGGTACAGAGGGGTACTGCGCACGGATTGGGATGAGAACTGCATGCTGAGGTAGATCCAAGGTGAGAAGCTCCCTCTGTACCTACTGCATTTGCTGGAGACATGGGCAGGATCAGTACCGTGCAGATTCTGTGCAGCCAGAGATGCTACAGAACCCATCTCCTCTTGCAGCTTAATGTATGAACATCCATCTTCAGGGTAAAGAAAGAAAGACATCGCCTTGGGCAGCTGGTTTACTTCTGCAGCTCCTTTGTCTGTGGCAAGGGATGGCTGAGGGTGGCAGCAGTGGGCAGGATGCCTGTCCTCAAGCTCTTTCATCATAACTGTGCTGGGAAAGCAGTGAGACCAGTCTCCAAGTTGGTGCCATCTCTCTCCATCTCCAGTCCTCTCCTTTCCTCTTCCCATGGCAGGCACAGCCAGGCCCCAGCTCTGAACCCAGGGATATGAAATAGGATGTGTGCCAATTTCAGTCAAAGATGCAGAGTATGTTCTGCCATTACTGTTCTCCTTCAAATGCAAGGCATTGCTATTTGCAGCAAACACTAAAACTTAGAGCACCGTTCTTCCCTTCTCCATAATAAGATACTGTGGCCAGAGTTTCAGCTCTTGTGGTAGAAGCAGTTCCTTCTGAAACCATTGGCACGTACTGTATGACTTGAAAAAGAGAGGAGGGAGAGGGGGGAATGGTGATATCAAACTTCAGCTTTTAAAACCAATAACATTTTTATCAAGCATCTTCTAAAGTGGTGTTTTGGCAGGGATTGATGACTGGATATACGGATATTTCTCGTCCTGTATTTTCCAGCTCAGTGAATTTCCATATGGAAGAGACCACAAACTTGGTCATGCACAGGAGTCATTATGGACAGGCTAGAAAATGAATGCTTTGTAAAACTCTCCCTCCTCCAAGTCTTGGGGAATAATACTTCCACCATTATTGTTCAGCAGAAGCCACATTAGCTTAGCTGGATGTGATGGCTTAGCTGTATCACCTTAATTAAAGCAGTTAAAATGTTAATTCACAAAGTGCCAGTGTGCCTGGGATATGTATTTGGAAAGAAGAAAAAAGGGCTTTCCATAGAGGATGCTTGTCTTGAAGGATGTTTATAGCCATCTCCCCAGGTATTCTTCCTTTCAGAACACATCCAGTGTTTCCAATTATCACTGGCTGTTAGCCACGATGATTTATAACAACACAAAACCAAACAGCCCATTTGAGATAGACCCTTTCCAACCAAGCCTTGCAAACTGGCTCACTCTGTATGAGGAGGATGCAGGAATTTGCTGGGCTGTCTGCCCCCAAATTAACCCATTTCCTTCTGTGTCAGGGAGGGCAGAATGAATGGCATTCTTAGGCACAAAAATCAGAGGCAAGTAACATATACTCAGCTACACTTTCAGTGCAGGTGTATACGTTCTGCGTCCAGACTGTGACCTGCTGCTTCTCACTTAGAGCTCACATGTTGAAAAGGGTGAGACAACAAGTGAGAGCATCCACAGCATCCATGACTTTTCCAGGCATCAGGAACAATGAGAAATCCAGGGTCATCAGTGAGGCACTTTCTGGAACAAGTACCATTCCCTTTTCTCCTCCCTGCATGTCCTGGGGCATTTCTTCTGCTTCCTCTCCCCTTTGGATAACTGGAGCCTTGGAACCTCCACTGGATGTCTGGAAACTGATTTTTTTTCTGTGTTTTTTATAGAAAGTTTCCAAAATCTACAATTTTTTTTAATGAATTTTTGAACTTTGGCTTTCATTCTTTGCTTTCAGATCATCTGTGGGTTTTGACCTGTCCATTTGGCTGTCCTGAAATGCACATGGCTTCTCGACTGCTCTGTATGAGAGATGTGGTATTGTTGCTGACCATATCCCTGAGAGTTAAATCCTTAGGGTGCTCCCTACAAGTGCTCCTGCTTTGGGATGATGTTTCAATTGCTATTAGTTCAAATTACTAAGCTGAAACCTGACTGCTAGTTTTTAATGCATTGTTTACTCTGCTCATCTTGTATCATTTGATCTCCTTTATTAGAACTACCATGGAAGAACTACTATGGAAGTACCCATGTTGTTTCATCACTTTTTTAGCTGCATCCTGCATCACCTGCTTCATTATTTCTGCCTGGTTTCACCTTGGGATAAGTCTGAGTCATCTCATTTATCCCTGTTAAATATTGATGCTAAATATTTAATAGTAAATATTGATACTAATGAGTGACACGTAGAACTGATGACTGTACCAGACTCCTGGCCCTAAAGCAGCCCTCACTGGGGCGCTCCTGGCAAAGTACTGGGGACCTGAAGAAGACAGAGTCTTGGAAGAGGACCTGTGTTCGGTGTCTAATCCCCTTTGCCATTCCAGACACGTTCGCTTTTCGTTTTGACGGGGTCTGGAAACTGTTTGGGAGTCATAACATCAGCATCATTGCTCTCAGGTGAGTCTGTGGTTGTCTGTGGTGCTTCATGGTTTCAGGCACTTCTGATCAGCATCCCTGGGTGATAAATGTAGGGCTATTCATCAACTGCGTTAGGAGACATCTCACAAGTGAAGCAGCTGTAGTTACATCTGTTTGGAAAGTGAAGTCGGATCCCATAGGTGCTATGTGTGGATGAAAAATAGACAAGGGGGTTGTTCTAAGGTTTACTCCTTTTATATTGCCAAGGGTGAGTGTGTGAAGTGTCCAGCATCACCAAACAGGTGCTCTTTACCTCCTTGTCCTGTTTCGATTCATACAGTTTTACTGTGATTGCTCTTTCAGGGGCTGTCCTACCTGTTAGCCAAATTAAGGCAGGCCTGAATTGGAAGGTTTGCTATCACCAGGTTGACCTATGTCAGCCTGTTGTATTGCTTTTAATTTCTTCACACGACCTCTTCCTCTTGCATGACAGCCTTCTACTATGGGGATGCTTTGTAGTGGACAGGTGCTGAGGAAGGAAACGACTGCCACTCACCTAGAATGTGAGTGAGGAGAAGGTTTCCCAGAGCTGGCCATTCTTCATTTCCTGTGGTCGGGCTGTTAGGAGCATCACTGCTGAGAAGCCAATGCGATCTGTGTTGCTGTTCCAAAACAAATGCATCTTTACCCGGTAAGGTTATGTGTTCTTTTCAGCTTTCAGCCAATTCTACCCAGAAAGAAAAGAAAGTCAAATGGCATTCTTCTCTCCTTCTGCTTTTTTTCCCCTTTCGTGTTATTTTCCTCATTGTTGGAAGCAACACAATAGCAGTAACAACATTATAGAGAGATACCTTGGCTGTAAACCAGTGGTGAGTCAACCTGAAGTCCAAGGAAAACAATGTGAAAATGGCTTTATTGAAGATCAATGTGCATTTGTAAGTGAGGATTGTTTCTTATATACTTGGTGTTCATTGCTGCTTTTACAGTGATGACACTTGCAGGGAATGCTAGAACCTTTGTTTCCAGGGGTTAGTCTTAAAGCACTAGAGCAGGTAACTGCATTTCCTCCCCAGTTTACTTTGCCACCTGCCCAAACTGGGCTCACAAGGAAGCTGGGTGGCAAACACTGTTGTGTTGCACAATATTGCCTGTGATGCAGGAAAGTTCCCAAATCCCAGTAGGGTGTCATTCACTGGGCATGGCTTGCAATCACCTCCCCATGTCTGGTGGAGTATTGCCCTTGAGGAGGACAGGATGAGGGTGAGAAGGAGCCTGGTGCTTGGCAGTCCTGCTCAGGACACTTGCTATGTTAACACTTGTGATGCCATGGTGGTGGTAAGTTTTCCAGCAGCAGCTGAAGACATGAGTGTCTCTGGTGGTTTGCTCTCTGCACAGAAGGAAAATGCACTTGTGCTTCAGTCAGTGTGGCTTGCATTGATGTCAAAGGCAGATTTGTATTAAAGCACTGAGTCTGAGGTGGGATGTGAGCTTCCCTGACTTCTTTGCGGAGCCAAGCATCCTGCAGAGGGGTGAAGGTGGCGATCCTGTTAAACCACTGCTGCTGTGTGCTTGGGGAGCACCAGGCCCAGCTGAAGGCCCTGTTGGCTCCAGGTGATGTTAGAGGAGCAGATTTAAGGATCCCTCAGGCAATTGCCTCTGTAAAGGTCCCAAGGTGTTGCTGGTGCTGTAGCACCTCGGGCTGCTGAGGAGCCAGTTCTCCAAGGAAAAGGCAGTCACTTACTCATCTTAATTCAGTTTTATAATTGTGTATCTCGGCTGTTTGTTGGGCAGCTGTTTTTGTAGCAATTTCCACTTTTGTCTGTGTTGGCTTCTAGCATCCCCTTACCAGAACATGGCCAAGCCTAGGGTCATATCACAATCAGTCTCACTGTGCTGTGGTCCAAACCTGATAGTCTGACTTCCAGGTTTTCATAATGTGCTGCTTCTGCTTTCCATCCCTCCCTGACCAAAGCTCTTCTTTCCCTGCTTCTTCCTGAGCCTCTCATTACCTTTCATTTTTAGTTTATGCAATCTGGTGGACTTCCGAGGTTGCTTTTCCTCAATCAGGATCTCTCCAGTTGCCAGCAATTGAGCCAGGCTGAGGTGTGCTTTCAGAAGCTAAGTAATAGAAGTCACATAAAGAATGTTTCATCTGGGGAGTGTGGTAATAGTCTGTCAAGAAAAAGGACTATTCCAGTGTTTCTAAAGTCTGAGAAGACCCTTCATCTTATGACTGGAAAGTAAAATGGGGAATGCTGCTCCTATTTGATTTCTGCCTGATCTCCTCAGCAGTTTCACATATATGCCATACGCTTACATTATTTATACTTTCATATCTTGGTGTGTATCTCTTACTCCATCTGTGGCTTTTCCCTTTTAGTCTTTACCGTTCTGCATTAGGATTGTACTTATCACAAAGGATTCTTAGTTAATGCTTCTTTTTAGGTTACTTACAAGGAACATTCGTAGTTTATGCATTGTGCTTAGAACAGTTTAAGCTATGACCTGCTGACTTGTTAAGGGTGAATTAAAAAGGAAAGCAAACTGTTTGCTGTATTCAAATGAACTTGTGTTATCCTTGGTCACTTTATCTGAGTAGTTTTCTGTAACAAGAGGTAGCACTCTGTGGACAGAGTGAAGGGTTTCTCTAGCATTTCCAAGGAGAATGATAAGCCTTCACCTAGCATGTCAAACATAAAGCATGTTCTCAGAGCAGGCTGTTGTTAATTATGTTCTGGGCTCAACATCGTGACTGAAAAGCCCCTATCACCTATGCTGTGGTATGAAGAAAGGATTTTGTGAGATGCATCCTTTATCTTCAGCAGCCATTCTATCAGTGAAGGCAATCTGAGAAGACAAGGAAATGAGAGAGAAAACAAAATGAGAGGTACTACTTCAAATGATGTGTTTGAATCCTATCCTAGCTGCTTACAAAATACCGGTTTTCCAAAGGAAGAAAGTTAGGAAAAGCTTTCATGCCCTGCTGCCAGAGATAGCACAACTCATTAGTGCCTCTTCTCAAAGACAAATGAATAAAGGACAGCTGATCCCACAAGGGTGAACATGCCATAGAAAACCTGGGAAGAGGAAGCCTACCAAAACATGGTGAATTTGATCTAAGAAGTCCTCGAGGGCAAATAGAAGACAGGAAGCTTCATGTAATATGAGCATTTTTAGTGCAGAAGTAGGAAAAAATGATGTTTCTCAGTCAGTTAATGTCCTGGAATGAGCCAGTGTTAAGGGATCAGTTGCTGGTACTGTAACCACTGTTCCAGCAAACTATGAAGCTTTCAAAAGCTCCTTCATGGCTAAGATACTGAGTTCTATCTGATAATCAGGATTTGGGCTGTATCTGTTCTACATGATGCTATTACTTGAGCTAGCTGTAAATTGGGTAGATAGAATGCTAGAAATAGTTGAGCTGCAAAACCATGGCATATGTGGGAGAACTGCTTAATCCCACTGGGTGAACAAAATAGTGCTGCTTCTATGCAAGTT
This sequence comes from Forpus xanthops, assembly GCA_032466535.1. Lineage (NCBI taxonomy): Eukaryota > Metazoa > Chordata > Aves > Psittaciformes > Psittacidae > Forpus > Forpus xanthops. The sequence goes on from JASSUY010030165.1 coordinate 32,269, forward strand.
AGCTTCTGTCTAGACATACCTGTAGCACTTAGTACTGCTGAAAGTTTTACCACTACACGCATTAGTCATTTTATATGCTTTAGAAAGCCATGCGACGACTGTTTAATTATGCGAAGTGAAGGTATAATTAAATTTCACTTGAACCGTGGGGATTTGAATAGGATGAAATAGAACGGGTTTAGTTTTCCAGGCTCAGCGTGCCACAGAGGAATCACAAAGCCATTTGATTTTTCTTCTTTCATATCTGTAATTCCCACTGGGGTAATGGAGAGTTTGGGCCCAAGGTGGCTTTTCCATCTTTGTGACAGGCAGAGCGGATGTACACATGTAAAAGTTTGATGTTGCCAAGCACAACTCAAAGATGAGATTTGTTTTCATCTAGGAAAGCTGCCAGTGCTGTTAATAAGAACATCTGGAAGTTCTTGAAACCTGGTGATAGGGATTTTGGTAAAAGGCAAATAAAGGGTCACAATAAGCAGCTCTATAATACAACTTTCCAAAACAGTAGCATGAAACTGGGCACCCAGGACTGTATAATACTGCCTTTCACAACCGTATGAGCTGCAAGCTCAGCTGTTATGGAAAATGAGGTTCCCTGCTTAAACATGGATACAAGAGATTGGTTTTTCCCTGGTATTTGGAGCTTTCAATCTTCCTCCTTTAGCCTAACAGTGGAGCTGGGTAAGTACCTTCTATATACCCCTGGGTTTCTACACAGGGTAGTGCGGTAGTGATCTTCTTTTCCTTTCCTCTTTCTGACCCAAGACCCGTTTTGGAGAGGACAAATTGAAAACACAAATGCAAATGAACTACTAATAGAGGTATTGTTGCTTTTCAACCGATGGAGCAGAAACAGAAGAGGGGAGAAAAAAAGTTGAGAGGGAAGGGAAATGTGGTAGAAATGCAGCATTCCTCATGTGGGTCAGGCTTTCCTGGACAGTGCCACTCGCACGCTATTGCAGGTGTATCACGCAGTGCTATAAAACATGCAAGTTGCATTATAGAGGTGTGAAGGGCAAACTTGTAACTTACATAAAGAGTTTTATTTCTTATGACATTGCCTGATTTTGTGAACTGCTGAGTTTGAAGTTTGCTCAAGGGAGACAGAAGGTTGAAGAATCGTCTCATTGAGAGAAGACCTCAACATCTTCATTCCTTATAAAGGACACTTAAATCCAGCAGATAACTTCAGAGTTAGAGGATGTGCTTCTAAAACAAGAGCTGGGCACCAAGAGCTGTGCCAGGGCTCAGAATGGGGAAGCACCCACTGAGATGTTTCTTCCTCTGGGTAGGTGATAGCTGCTGAATTAAAACAGTTAATAACTTTAATAGTGTATATTACTTCTTTAAGAAAGCAGTATACATGGGTTTGTGCTTTGTTGCCTCCCAGTTATCCCAGTGAGTCTGTTTTCCTGGTGAGTCTTCCTCAGTGGTGATCACCACAGTGTGTCTCTGCTTTACAGATGTGTGTAAAAAGGTGACTGTGATTTGCAGCTGTATCATACGTGCAAGAGGTTAAAGCAAGGTGGCATTTCTTTCTAGTTGTAGTTTACATATAGGGTGTAAATAATGTAGCATAGGATTTTGGAATTATTTTAAGGCTGTCATGTCACTTAATGAGTTGGTCAGAAATTGATAGAAATGCACTGATTTGCACAGATTTTGGTGACTAATGGATGTGTTAAATTGACTGCAAAATGCACATTAAAAGTGGAGGAGGAAATTATTCTAACTTCCATAGCAGAACAAAGATACAGCAGGAAAAGCCATCGCCTTGTGTCTTGCAATTTCTAGCAAGAGACTGATTGCCACACAACCCCATGTGCTACCAGGGATGCAGGTCTGTCCCTGGTTAATTACTGTATTCGTCGACAGTGTTCAGGTCTGCTCTTGTGGTGCATGCTGGTGTCTCTTAACAAGACATCTCGGAGATAAACCATGGCCCCATAGCAGTCCAACATCTGATATGTGGGGTTTCTGAATGACAATGGGTGTTTAAAATTGAATTCTTGGTATATTCTTTAGAGTTTTAAGGGGAAAATCAGTTTCATTTGGGTGTAATCACACAGCCCCCATAATAATCGTAAGCCCTCTCTACGTAGTTTCTCACTAGCTGGGAATAAGTGTGTGTGATGGAAAAGGCCTGCTAGTGTGAATGCCTCCTGTAGCACTGCAAGCTCCTGTAGTGATGTGCAGCAAAAAGTTTCCTCTCTTGATTATGCAAGAAACCCGGGGAAGGACCTTTCACAAGGGTGTACAGGGAGAGGACAAGGGGTGATGGGATCAAACTGAAACAGAGGAAGTTCAGGTTGGATCTAAGGCAGAAGCTGTTCCCTGTGAGGGTGCTGAGGCGCTGGCACAGGGTGCCCAGAGAAGCTGTGGCTGCCCCGTGTCTGGCAGTGCTCAAGGCCAGGTTGGACACAGGGCTTGGAGCAACCTGCTCTAGTGTGAGGTGTCCCTGCCCATGGCAGGGGTTGGAACTGGATGAGCTTTAAGGTCCCTTCCCATTCTATGATTGTCAGCTGAGGAGGGAAGTGCCATTCAGCAGTGATACCCTGCCTTTATTTCTATGTATTTATAGAAGAACAAGACTCACCAGGGACAGGTGAAATTGCAATAGAATTGCAGAGAAAAAGGTGCTTTCTGAGACAAATTAACTGCTTTGCATTCTAAAGCTTTTGAAGCAGCTGACTTTTTCTCTCTTAAGATTTCTCATCATCTCTGTAGAATACAAAATAAGACAAACTGAGGAAAGGCAGAAAAGGAAACATTGAAATGGAAGTTATATGAGGTTGTAAGCAAATGAAGTGTTTTAAGAGATGCGCTAGGTATGCTTGCCGTGCTCCAGCATAGAACTGGAATGGTAAGCTGGAAGGAACAGAAGCCAGGGATGTGAAACCCCAGCCACTGAAACAAAAAACCCCAATAGAATGAAACTATTCCTTTCAGAAAACGTAGGCATTTCTTTATTCTCGACTTTTTTTTTTTGTCAACGGGGAAAGAAGGAAGTCCTGATGGTTCATTCGAATTTAGTACGTGAGGCATTAGTCCTATCTTTAACGCTTAAACCTCTGCGCAGTCACTCACTTCCCATCATAACTGCCTTAGGTTTTCCCTCCTGTTTTTGTGAACCTCTTGAATAACTGCTGAATTGAGCATTTGAAATCCACGAGGATGATCAGGGGACTGGAGCACCTCCCCTATGAAGGTAGGATGAGAAAGTTGGGGCTGTTCAACCTGGAGAAGAGAAGGCTGCATGGAGACCTCATAGCAGCCTTCCAATACCTGAAGGGAGCCTATAAAGATGCTGGGGAGGGACTCTTCATGAGGGACCATAATGATAGGACAAGGGGTAACGGGTTCAAACTTAAACAGGGAAGTTTAGATTGGATTCTGAGGAAGAAATTCTTTACTGTAAGGGTGGTGAGGCACTGGAATGGGTTGCCCAGGG
>JASSUY010030166.1:0-20739 GCA_032466535.1 Forpus xanthops
CAGTTCTTTATCCACTGAGTGGTCCACCTATCAAATTGATGACTCTCCAACTTAGAGACAAGGATGTCATGTGAGACGGTGTCAAAGGCTTTGCAGAAGTCCAGGTAGATGACATCAATTGCTCTACCCCATCCATCAGTTCCGTAGCCCCATCATAGAAGGCCACCAGATTGATCTGGCAGGATTTCCCCCTAGTGAAGTCATGCTGGCTGTCACTAAGCACCTTGTTTATCATGTGCCTCAGCATGCCTTCCAAGACAATCTGCTCCAAGATTTTGCCAGGCACAGAGGTGATGCTGACTGGTCTGTAGTTCCCCGGCTCATCCATTTTCCCCTTCTTGGAAATGGAGGTTATATTTCCCTTTTTCCAGTCATCTGGAACTTCTCCTGACTGCCAAGATTTTTCAAATATGATGGACAGTGGCGCAGCAACTTCATCTGCCAGCTCCTTCAGGACCCGTGGGTGGATTATACTTTCAGTCTCCTTGTTATTGTGGAAGAGTAAAATATTGTCTTGCTTTTATATATATACACACACACATATATATAGTTGGTCAAGTGAAGGGGTAAATAAAAAGGAAGTGCCACTTTTTAATGACAATTTTCTGAAGATTTGCCCTAAAAGTATGGTTATTATTAACAATTGCTACTTTTGACAAATAGGGTAACTTTGTATTGGTTTTCTTTGATTACAGGCAAATAACTAGATCACGGGATGTTTCTTTCTTAAACCTGTGATCTTTAACATAGGAATGAATTCTGATTCATTTCAATATATATAAACAGTAATACATTGAATTAGCATGGAAAAAAAGTAAAATCTTTCTCATAGTGTAAAGTAATAGAAGTTATCTTACCACTAAGGACTCTTGACTGCATTTCTGATTTGGTAAGTTCTACTCTTAATTTGCTGATGGAAAATAAAAGAATAGAAAACAGTTACTTTGCCAGACACGATGTCCAGCACAGTTTGAGTATGGACCACGAGTTCTTTGGAGCGTTACAAAAAGGTTGCTATTTCTCTTGCAAAAAAAAAAAAACCCTGGCTAATGTGAAAACATGTGTTATCTATTGTTTTGAAAATAGATGAAATAGATAGCAAAGCTGCACATTGTCACCAGCCCACAGCCACCTCCATTCCTGGTGTCAAAGGAATATTTAAATATTAGTAAGAGTTGATATAGGTCAAATCCAACATGAGAATTTCAAGGTGTCCTTGTGTGGGGTTTTGTAATGCTGCCAGATGTGCTTTCAGCTGTTGCATGCAATGAAGATCCTTTTGTGGTTGCATTGATCAAGATAGTACCGTGGGTGTGTACCTGATCCAAGAGGAAAAGTGAGGTCAGTAGGAATGAATGTTGTGCTGCAGCTCAGACTGGAAAAGAGATACTTTGGTGTCCTGGGAAGAATACTTGTCCAACTTCCACTTTGGGTCATTCAGTCTAACATGGCAGTCTTGATGTTATGTGGCAGGTGACTTTATTGTCTTGCTTGTTGGGCTGCTTTACCTGCTCAGCTGCAGGCCAGTTCTGTACTTTGTCCATGGCTCTTTCCTCGGGTAGGCGATCCTTCTTGTCCCGGTACATCTGCTTCAGCCTTGCTCACTGTCTCTTCTTGGCTCAGAATCACCTGCTGCGTTGCTCACTGTAGATGTGTCCAGGAGTCCCACCCTTCAGGAAACTGGAGGCCTGGTTTCAGGTCATCTCCAAAAATTTTTTGGATGTGGTACATAGGATGGGAGCCACTCACATGTTGGGCTCTCAGATGTTTGGATATTATGGTGGGAATGAAAGCAACCAGGAAAGTAGCAGATAGGCAAATCCTCACGTCTGCTGAATCTGCCAGTAGCCCTGGAGGAATAAGATGTTGAGATGTTTTCTTAACTCCTCTCTTCCACTTTTTGGGTTAGATCTGCTTGTTTGTTCAGTGAGTGAAGAGTGTCTTCTGTTTTGGAACATGTGTAGAAGTGAAATGGCTACATACTGTACTCTCAAAAAGTCAGAAGCTAATGTTGGCATTCTTGCCATTTCCTACATCTTCTGTGCTGGCATAATGGCATTCCTTGTAAACTGATGTCAAAACATACGATCTTTCTTTTTTTTTGGTCTCGCTTCCATCCACAATTTAGCTCTTACGGGGTGAATCTCTGATCAAATCATATTAACAAAATTTTCATCTTGGTTTTACAAGTTTGATTTAAATATTCTCTACTTTAAACTTGGCAAACACTACCTCGGTGTGCAAACAGTGGGGATGGGATAGGGGTAGTCACTTGGCTGTTGAAAAAGTACATATGGGAAAGTCACATGGAGCTTCCAATGTTTTATTTATAATTCAGCAAAGGCCTCTTCTAATTAGAAAAATAGAAGAGACCAAATAGTGGCTTCTGGAAAGCAAACAGCTAGATTTTTCCGTATTTTTAACACAAATATTAACTTCACAGATTGTAACACTCTTTCCTCCTTAAGTACTTTTTTTAGCTTTCAGGATGTATAAGTGGGTAAACTAACATTGTTCAAATTGTGAAGCTGTAAGTGATGTTTTGTTTTCATTTAGCAAACACATACTGAGTTTCCAGAAAGGTAACTTGATTTACAATAAGCATACCCCCTGGGAACCATATGCTTTTCACCTTCATCTTTGAATGAAGGATTAGAGTATTTGTTTCAAAATGTCTTTTCCAGAACACTATTTTTAACCATTAAGTAATGTTTAAGTAAGAACTGAACATTAAGAAAGAACTGAAGCTGGACGTTCAGATTTGGCTGTATGTGTGGACAGACATCTCCAAACACAAGTCCTTGGAATGATTTTACTAGTTAATAATGCAACCGTGAGTTTTATGTCAGCTTGATTCCAAGCAGTGTTTTGCTGATATCAGTGTAAGATAACTGTGTTATCTGAAATAGCTTGAACAAAGCTGAAGGAAGAGCGATAGAAGTGGTTGGCCTGAGAGGCTCTAGCATTCTCCTTCTGCTTGAATTGCTGAGGATGGCAAACTCTGCAGAATGGCATTTAAGGTTACGTTTGAAGTCATTAGGTTATAAACAGTCTGCAAAATATTTTACATACTTCATGTTAATATTCCTCTGAAGATCAAGACTCCCTGGGGAGAAATGAGAATATGCACCAAAACCATCCTCAGTTCTTGAGGTTTATCCACAACTTCCTAGATCGCTAAAGATCAACTGCCTTGTGAAGGAATTATTACAAAACCTATTTTGATGCAGCTTTCAGGATGTGTACATGTGGGAGAAATATACTGGGTATTGCCCTTCCTTTTAGTTGGTAGATTTTCATATTTCTGCTGGCTGAGATGTAGGTAGTGATTGGAAAGTCTTTCTAACTTGAATTGGATAAACGTATACGAGCCTTCATGTTCAAGAATGCTTTTGAGTCCCAGGCTCTGTTGCAAAAAAAACATGGTAAAAATGTTCAGATCTTGGCAGAATGTCTGAATCTGAGCTATTGAATAGAGGGAGGAGTCCTTTAATTTCTGTTTCGCAGCAGTTCTTATGGGGGAGAAAGTTCTTGACCTTTCTTGAAGATGCCAGAGTGTCTCTGAGAGATCTGACCCAACATGTAATTTTTTGCCAAGAATAAATGAGTCTACTGTGAAGAAGTGGCTGGTTTGTGCTAGACACAGTCCATGTAAAACTGGGTCTGTGGGGGGACTCTGCTGTACTTGTGAAAATGGTCTTGTCTTTTGTTCTGCCATTAGCATTTACTGTCTTTATTGAATGCTTGGCATCTACAGTGGTACAACAGCGTGTGTGCCTGTGCTCCTTGCTTGTGTGGTCAGCTGACCTAGGGCAACATTCTGAAATAAAACAAAACTTCTAGACCACCAGCTTGTCCTTCAGAAGTGACTCTTATTTCAGATTCCACTGTTAGTTTGTGAAATACTGGGATTTATAGACCTGGCAAGATGGCTCTGGCAGAGTTACCATGTTGCAGCAAGATCTGGGCTCTCTGTCAAAGCCCTGATTTAAGTGGTATTTCTCATACCTGAGGAAGTAACAAGGGACATCCTTGGAATCTGCATGCATCCAAACTTCCACAGTCCAGATGAGAAGCAAAGAGTGAGGGACCTAAATGAGAATGTGGTGAAAGCTGCTGTAAGCAGCAGACGCTCATGAGCAAGTTGCAGTTTATAGACTGAAGGAGCCACTGGCACATCTTTCTGTTCCAGGGGAATTCAGGAAGGAGCGTTTTCCATGTGCTTGTTGAGGTTTTGGAGGTCTGGATATCCTGAAAACTAGCTGCAGACTGTGTGACAGCAGTACTTTACACTAATGAGGAAGCAGCAGGGTTGATCTTCCTGTAGCTTGCCTGGAAAGGAGAAGTACGAGGCTCAGCTGGTCAGAGCTACACGACTGTAAGGCATAATAATAGCTCAAAGACTTCTCTTTAACTAATCAGCTCAAACATACACTAACTGTGTATTAGAGAACTAAACCTGGTCTAGTGCGCTTGATCTGATAGCAAAGCTGCATGATTCAGCTCTGTTACTGATTTGATTTCCAAATTGAGTCCTTCAGCATGTGTAAGGCTCTTGGTGCATGGTGGACACATGGAATACCGCTGGTTCTCCTGGCTCACTTTGGCAGATATGAGTTCCATTTCACTAGTAAGTTTCTACATTTATAAAAGATAGCTTTAGCTTTTTTAGTTGAAACTTTGATTTGAATTTTAACAGAATTTGGGTACATTTTGACAGTCGCTTATTTTTCCTTGTGGTAACTTCCAACTCAGTATGAGCTCTGACTTCAGTAAATAGTCCACTGTGTGCTGACACTCTGAAAGATAAAGTCATGCTGTCATTTTATGCTGAATTCTTTCTACAAGTGGGTTATATGTTTTTAAAAGCCCTAATATTTTTCTTTGTCATGCCAGACCTGGATTTTAAAGGGATCCTAAAATTCATTATCCTTTCTTTTTTTCTTTTTTCTTTTTCTCTGATGCTAAAACTATCTAATAAATTCAGTTGTCTAAAACTGAAGGGACAATAAAGATTTTACTGCTTGTCTAGCTCACCTTTGGTATAAAAATTGTGTTACAGCTAGCAAGCTCCACACAAGGGCTTAAGAAAAGGTTCTGCAAATAGACTATTAGATATAAAAAAGAAAGTATTGATCTGAAATTTAACGAGGGACGTGAGTAAACAGTAACTCAGTAACTGATATATAGATTGAAAGGTTTGATGTTCTTTTGGGTCTGTTGGTGGGGAAAAACCAAAACGCACAAACTCCTGGTTGTAATTCTACACACATTAAAATTAATGCTAGGTGTAAAGGGGTCAAGTTAAAGAAAAAGAATAAGGAAGAAAAATTAGAACATGGTGAAATGCTTCAGTGTTTACTAGTATTTACTGGTGTGTAGTGAAGTACTAGAGTAAACCCCTGAAGGCTTTGTAAGCGTCTCTTAGGCAGCAGGAAATGAGCAGTGTGGATTTATAAGGAGCAAACTTATGGGGGAAAAAAATAATTTGGCTGATTCAATGGATATTTTACAGTCCAGCCTGAATGAGGGAGCACATTTTGGTTATGGGATGCTGAGTATGGGATGCAGTGGGTTCGTGAAGTGACAAACAAGCTAAACCCTGGATAGCTAAGCAGTAGTCTGTGGTGGTGACTGGAGTCCTGGAGGGACTTGTTCTGTGTCTGCCAACAGTTTGGGATGCAGAGAGAAAGCACTTGTAATGCAGATGAAGGGATGTGTGTGTTTTAAGACAGGAGAACAACTGAACCCTTATTTAACTTCTCCCAAAAGAAAAGCGCAGAGTACTTGCTGGATGGAAAAGTCAAATAGAGGGAATCTAGGATTTTGGAATGTATCGGTAAAATTGAGTGCAGTTGTTGCAAAAATGCTACCAAACCTGTAATGATACAGTAATATGTGTCCTATTCAGGTATTTTGTAATGCTTCATCCTAGTAAGTAATGCACACCATTTCAGATCCCACATTTTAAGATGGGTTTAAGTTGCAGAGTGAAAGAACTGTGATAAAACTTTGATTTAATCCTTGTAGTCTGGGGGAAAAAAAAAAAAAGAAAAAACACAACCCAACACCTTCTTTTTTGTCTTCTGAAAGCAACTTAAATTAACTCACCTGGAAAATTGTTCTATAAGATCATGACTGATCAGTTGTCTTGTTTTTCGTGTAGAGACAGAAATTACTGCCTTACCTTGCACTAAGGCCTGAATTAATATTAACAGGAAAGAACATACTAATTTTTAAAAAGCATTGAGCACAGAAGCACACTGCCTGTTGAGGTGGTGGCAATACTAGTGATTGTAGTTTTCTTAGGTATAGGTTAGAGAAATGTTGATGCTTTAGGTTGTGAACGATGCAGCGAATTGTTCTCAGAGCAGTTGGTCAGGGTGACTTCTTGAGAAGCTTTTCAGCCTGGTGCCTCTGGGTTTGCATCTTTCATTCTCTTACAGCCCTGATGTTTGAAGCCTGTTTAAGGAACAAGTGCTGAAAGGAGGCCAGTCTTATGGCCAGTGTGTAATTAAATCCTGCTTACAAATGTTGCTATCCATCCCCAAGTTCTTCGTGTATTTTTTACCTGAAAGATGCCTCTTTCGATGGGATGATGACTTCACAAGGTGCAGGCTGGGTCTCTGCAGTGAAATTGATGGGCTGTTTTCTCACTTGTTTCTAGGAAAGGAGATGTTCAGAATTCCTACTCCCCAAACTACCTGCTTCAGGGGAAAAATACTACTGTAGGAGCCTATGATGTGTCAGAAGTATTTCTAAAAACTGAATGTATTTCCTTGCCTTAGAGTGTCTTCATACAACAGACACCCGCAGATCTTTAAGCCTTCCGAGTGCTCAGGATAACATGTATGTTGTTCACCTTTTGAAGAAGATAACTGGCTTCTGATAGTTTGGTGGTTGGTTACTTGTTTTTTTCCTTAAGATTTACTGTTTTACTGTTGTCATGCTACTTTGCACAGGAAGGTAACTAGTGCTAAGGTGGGATGTCAGTCAGGTTTTGATTTGTTTTGCACAAATGCATGTGGACTATTTGGTTTATGCTCTGGGAGAATTTAAAAGAAAACAATGGTTCCAGGAATAAGAGGCCACTGATACTGTGATCTAAAGCAAATGTATGTCTCCTGGGTTCAGGCTATGACAGCATGTCTGGAAGCGAGTCTTCAGCAAGGAGAAAGCTAGCACTTAGTCTTCTCTCTTTTCTGCATCCTGCAGCCTTGCTGCAGAGAAGTGTGCGAAAGAGGTAAGACAGGGTCATGCTGTCCTCCTTCAGCCTTGCCATAGCCTGGGGAGTGTTTGCTTATCTGCTGGTGAAATAACAATCACTAATGGAAATCAGAACAGTTGGGATAATACCCATAAAGTCAGATTATGGTGGTCAGCGTTTCTTCCCAAAATGAAATTTAAATGAGTTTTTAATTATTGGGCACTGAACTATAGGAAATAAAGCATGCTTATGCACAGAAGAGGAACACATTTTGCCCATACAGTGAAGGGGGAAGCCCTACAGATATCATGAACCCAGGAATGTTGAAGGCTATCTGCCCTTGAAACAGCAAAACCACTTGGCCTGCAGGTTTAGAAACTTGCTGTGATTCTAGGTGCCACCAGTGCTTTCAATGCTTAAGCAAAGTGCAAACTGTAATGCCAGGGCTGATGCTGAAACGCAGCACTTAGCCATCACTTCCTCGCTGCTGCCTGTTCCTTATGTAACTGCTGGCTGTCCTAGGGCAGCCTCTACATGAGCTGAGCCCCAACAGGAAATATTCGGGTAACTGGTGGCAGTTCTGCTAGGCATAGAATAACAATTAATTGCATTTAGGGTCCAACGGTTGCAATATCTCAAACAACTTTCTGGCACTCTCTCCATTTTACAGTCAGGAAAAACAGCTACAGAGAGGGGAAAATGTAGTAGGATGGAGGAGCTGGGGATGGGAGGCTGTGAATTTTTTGTCCTGTATGCTTGGACAGAACCAACCTTATTTGTACCTGGAAACCTACATCTGTGAACTCTCTGCTTTATGTGGATGATGCTTTCTGGCAGCTCTTCTGGTTGAGGCAATCCCAAAAGCTCTCCTTTTCTGGTTGGCAGAGCAAGAAATTGTGTGGCCTTTTGGGAAGCTTTTCTTGTCTTCCTGGTAAAGATGTGGCCCAAGGGAGAACCAGTATTACAACAGGGATAGATTAGGCTTTAAAATCTCTATTTCCTGCTTTTTCACAGATATGGCTAAACTCAACCTTGAAACTGCACTTAACCGTAAACGGCACTAGTTTGTTTATTCCTTACTTTTGTTGACTCATCATTTAAAAATAGAGATGAATTCATGCCTTTCTTCTAAGTACTTAGAGGTCCTAAGCAACACAGAAATTGAAGTTAAAAAAGACAAGCTTTTGTCTAAGGTTTTTCTGAAGTGGTTTTTTTTTGCGCAAAGTTTCGTATTTGCAGATGTTTTTAACCATGGAGGTTAAGATCTGATAGCTCTCTTAGAGCTGTGTCTAGTGATAAAAAAGTGATGTCTGTAATGCTGTTTTGCTGTGATCTTTTAAATGCTTGTGGTATTGAGCTTTCTTAATAGTTAAACTTGTGATTCCCTTTAATTCTTTGCTTTACTTGTATGACGTTGTATGTACATGCTTTTCTTTTTTGAACAAGGAGAAGTATTCCTGTCTTTTTGCTTGTCATATGCCATGTGGAAGGGCTTCCCTTGTGTTTGTGCCAGGCTCTAACCACAAACTGAGCCTCAGCCTACTTGTTGCAGTTCAGATGAGTTTAGTTTTCTGCTGTTAACAGAAATACAGTAAAACTGTAGCTACTACACAGCCCATTAGGATCATTGACAGACTTTTAATTTTGGAAGTAGAGCATTGTGATCCACACGTATTTTCTAAGAGGAAGATATCCCTGTTAAACCAACTGTTTGCGGTTACTGTATCACCAACACAGTCACCTGTGCAACCCAGAACCCACCTACTGATGCGGATGTAGGTTCCACAGCAGGGCCTGGAGTGTAAAGTCCAGGGATAATAGTAGGAAAATGCTTAAGGGTGTACATATACAAGGCACTTTGAGGACACTTCTTTGTCTCAGCATAACCTATGCAGTATTGCTCTGCTGTGTAACATTATCTAACCATAGTATCCAGCAGGGTGCTCAGAAAGAAGCAGCTGCTGATGTCTCTTTTTTATTTTCCCCTAAAGGATTTCCTGGAAAATCTGTTTCTCTCAAGGACCATACAGAAGTGATACTTTGCTGGAAACAAAACCTGAGTTCTCAGAACTCAATAAGAGATCCTCTTGTGAAGTGGGCTGAGGGAAACAAGGCTGCTGGGATTTGGGGGGCTTTTCTAAATTTGTTTCAGATGTAAGCTTAAGTTCAGAAAAGACCAGTGAACTTCAGAGAGATCTGACCAGATGTATTTGTAACAGATCCTCTGGCAAAGTATTACATGATGAGAAAACCATTTTAAGCAACTGTCTACCTCTCGTCAGGTTAACTAACTGCACTGCTCCTGAAGAAAGAGCTGAGCATCTTTGGGCAATGGGATGCCCATGTGACACCACTGTTTCTGAATGAGGTGCGCATTTTAGGTTTAGAAGAATAGTAGCAGAGATTAATATCAAAATACTAATTTGCAGGAATATCGTCCCTTCAAGTTACATGCATCTGTACATGTGTGATCACCTGTCACATGTGCTATCTATTCACATCTCTCTGGGTGTTTCCCGCAGTCAACACGCCTGTGCCTCATGTGAGACTGGCTTTTAGCAGGACAGTAGCATTTCACTGAGTTGCACTTGTGAGAGTGCAAAAGGGACAAAAAAGGCCACGACATGTTTTGGGATTTGTCGTCTGCTCATGGTAATGTGATGCAATTCGGCTGATCCATGACCCCCTTCTCTTGCCCCAGACTTCTGTCTTGGGTATATCTTGGCAATGAAATGCCATATAACTACCTTTACCTTCAGTGAGGTCTCTGTTTTTGTGGTAGGTTCTTTTTAAACACATTTGCAGGCTGGGAAAAATCAAGTCCTCCCTGATGTGCAGTGGGGCTTGGTCCTGCAGAGTTGGGGCCAGCAATGGCAGTACTGCATCCCAGACAATTGCTCCATGTATGCAAGTACCCTTCTCTTTGAGGAGCTCTGAGTTAAGACTGTTTGCTGTGTAATTGCCCATTGCCTTAGATTCTGATTGAAAAATCCGGCTCCTAGGACCGCAAAAGGTAAATTGAAGCAGCACTATCCCATGAAATCTAGAGGCAGTAGAAGAGTAAGGGAGAAGAAAACCAAGTCAGTGCTAGTCACCCCAGCACTAGCGCTGTTAGCTTTGGCAAATCCTGTCTCAGCAATAAAGCCAGCTGCCATTTTGGCAACAAGACAGACAGACTTGGCATCAGCCCCTCTGGCACCAAAAAACGCTTCGTGGGACCTGGCACCAGTACTGTGAAACAAGGGTAAGGCCCAAGGGAAATGCCAAGCAGACATGGGATGAGCACTAAAAATAGTGAGTTACTGTCATTTGCAGAGAAAACAAATAGCACTTCTAAGAGTAGGGTAGCTAAGATCTCCATCAAGGTTGTGCTGGTAAGCAGCTCTGGAGCAATGCTGTCTCCTATAATGATGTGACCAAAGGACACATACAGGCTGTATTTTTGGTACCCATATGGTGCAAGACTCTAAAACTGGAACAGACACTTACCGTCTTGATCCCACATTTGGGGGATCCTGTTACTGTCTGCAGGCTCTGCCTTCTTCCCTATCTGAAGCAGATCATCTTCTCTTGAGCCCTTACCAAAGGTCCTATTTGCATATGCGGGCAAAAGGAAAACAAGAGCTGTAGTGCCAAGAAGCAAGGAGCCACGGTAGCTTCCCTGTGCTACCCAGGACACACTAGCCCTCCTGAGGACAGCCTTGTCAGATGTCTAACAGCTGAGCTCCCCACCTCTATCCTCCTTCTCCCCCTCCCAGCAGGCTCACAGAAAGCCAAGTAGGCTTTCCAAGTGACTTCATTACCCACTCCAGACTAAAACTGAAGCCTGACATCGGTGCCCAAGACCTGGGAATGCTGAAGGGGCAGAATTGACCCTGTCTCCACTGAAGCAGTTAGTGCCACTTCTCAGTAGGGCAGTTTCAACTCTTTAGTCTGCCTCTGCCTCAGTGGCAAAGGACTTGAAAGCTTTTTAAAACTGCTGGCCTTGAATGGCAGGGCTGGGGTATTCAAACAGCGCTCATACAAAACAGATGATGCAAATAGCGTTTGGTGTTACAATTACTTTGGCTTGGCCACAGCTCTGCTGCTGTGAAGCAAAGTGTGCTGGACCTGTGGCTATCATTTTCTTCTCCTTAGGGAAAAAGCAGTGGGAAACAATGTCACTGAGGGCTGGAAATTTCAAGCTACACTTAGCAAAAACTATTTTGGTCTCAGAGATGGAGCCTGGACTTTTCATTACCACCAATCTCCCATCAGCTAAACAGCAGAGTGGGTAGAAGTGTCTGAAATAGCCTGGATGTGGTGTCTTTTGTCTCCCCTGTCAGATGGGTGTTGGAAAGGGCTCCTCTTTCACATGAGTATCTCTTCCACATCCAGTCCTTGTCTGCTCCCTGCCCCTTCTTGAGTGCTGTTCTTATGATAGTTTAGTACAGAAAGCAGCTTCAGAGGAGGAGCCTACTTGCTGTGCATAAGTGCAAAGGGAAGTACTTTATACTGTTGGTATTTCTTCACCCACATATGAAAAGTGAAGAAGACAGGCTCCCACTGAAATAACCAGTGACAAACTGGGTGGTGGTTTCCTCTGCAATATCCCCTCCTTTGGTTCAAGGCTCAGTCATGACTTTTAGGTGGAGGATGTGGCACATATTTGCACTTGTCTGCTTGCTGATCAGTATTCAATTAGAAATCAAGATTCAGTTAGAGTCAAGCATGAGCTGTTGCCATTGGGGCTTTCTGCAACTCTGAGTATGTTTTGAAGTGCGCAGCAGCTTCCTCCATGGTGAACCTGTTACTCAGAGGCAAAGCCAGGTGACAGCAGTGAGGTTGAAATCCACTGTCTTGATTTGCTTATGTTGACTTAGTAAGCTGCAGAAGTTTCTTGCACTTCTAAACCACTGAGCTGGCAGAAGCGGTGACAGGCTGCAGGGAGGAGGGACCTGCCCAAGGACAGATTTGAACCACGGTAAGCCCTTGTGCTTCATTGCACATTAAAAATTATTGATCCAGTGGACCGGTTGCAGCACTTGCTCACAAGCCAGTTCCAACATGTATGGTGTCTTTTTATGCAGTTACTCTTTATGCTCTCTTACGATGATTAAGTCAGTTTGGCCTGACAAACAATAAATGGAAATGATTTCAGTGTCCTTGTTTTGTAGTTGAACTGCACACAAACTGGGGGATCCCCTTTATGCCGCTCCTAAATAGGACAGCAGTACTAGACACAAAGGGTCTGAAAGGTTTGATATGGACCATGTGTCCCCGAAGCAATAGAGTAGGTCCTTTAGGTAGTGGGAAATTACCAGACTGACCTGTTGCTGTTTGTCCTCTGGAATTTGTTGATGACATTCTTTGTAGGCAATGCCAATGCTATACATGACATGAGCTGGGGACACCTGGTCCTCACGTTGGAAAGTCATCGTGTTCTTATAATGGTGCCTGTAGGGTGGGGAAGTGGCTTTTCACTCCTCAGGAATTGACAAGTGGACAGATTTTGCAGGCAGGTAGCCAACCAGAAATGGTTTCCAGCCAGATCTAGCACTGCACTGCTATTCCAGCATTGCTGATCTCCCAGTGTCTCATGCTGGTTTTGCTAGCAAGCAATGTCCTTTAGACCATTTGCTGTCAAGGCAGATAGAGGTTGGTTGTTCCTGGATGTTGTCTTATTCTAAAGAAATAGAGATATGTTTTTATGCCTTTCTGTCTGTTTCTTTCCCTTTTCATTTTTTTTTTTTTTTTATTTATTCCCTGAGCCATCTCCAGGATAGTGAAAGATAAAATCACCTGCATTCAGGTTGCTTCCTTCACTCTTTGAGTGCTAGGGAGACTTGTGTAGTCTCAGTTCTAGCACCCAAGGCTGTGGGCCAACTGGTGAATATGGGTAACTGATGCTCCTGTTACAATATGAAAATAACAGAGTGTACTGGGGAAAATAGAAGAGTCATAAGATGAAACTGTTCCAACCTTATGGTCAACCTCTGTGTGTGTGTGTATATATATATATATATATATACATATATATGCAGAATCATAGTATTCAAATTTTAATTGAGAGGGTATTACACACAACCCATACTTACTGTTCAAAACCTCTCCCTGCCTGGGACTTTTCTAATGGAGCAACCGAGAGCCTTGTGCTTGAAGCCTGACAGATTAGAGCTGCACAACTTCCACTTTTGTTCCAATCATTTTGTAATAACTGGATTGCCTGAAGGTCAAGCTGCCTCCTCAGGGGTATCAAAATTGATATTATATCTTGCTGGGTTACTAAACCTGCTTGCAAGCATCTCCTAACAAGCATGGAAAGTGACTCTAAAATGGCTTAAACAACTTCCATTATCTAATTCAGTTGCATGCTAAAATCTGAGGTCATGAGGCACAGTGTGTTGGGCTTGGGAAGGAGTCACAGAGCATCCTTTGCTTGACATCATGTTTGGGGCAGATGGGTATGTTCAGCAGACCAGTAGTACAGACTGATAAAGCCCAAAGGTCTTTAATCCCTCCTTTTCAAAAGAATAGTTTTCACCGTTATCCTGAAGTGGGATCCACACTGACCTGCCAAAAAAGGGTGGGTGACGGCTGCCTAATCAAGCAAATGCTCAAATTCATGTAGATCCTATAATCTGTCATGATGTTAGCCCTGACTTTTCATAACCCTCAAGAGATTCCTCTGCAGAGAAACTGCAAAACTCATGTTTGTTCTGTTCTTTATCTCGGATGGACACACTCTGGTGTCACAGGTGGGTGGCCTTTGCAGATGTTAAAAGTCCACGTTCGTGTAAAGGAAGTGAAACTCATGCTGAGCCAGCTGCCTTAGAGCTGCTCGTGCTTTCATTAAAATAATTATGATTTTGGCTCTGGTTTCGGCTTAGAAAGGTTTTGGAAATGGACAATGAGCAGCTGAAGGCTTTGGGAAAAGATTTTGTATTCAGAGGATAGGGAAGATTGATATCTTTTATAAGAAGATAGCTAACAGGTACAGAGTAATGAATGGGTGAGAAGATGGGTGGGGACTTCTGTTCCCACCTCCTAATAATATGAAAGTCAGATTACAAGGTGGTGAATTCACTTCTGATGAAAGGAGCTATTTGTTCACAAGCACTGGCTATGGAACTCCTTGATGCAAGACAAAGCACAGGGACAAGAACATACAAACTTATAGGAAGGAGTGAAATAATACCAGCTGGAATAGCCAAAGCAATTGCAATGATTAGGAGAATGTCGGTGTTTTGAAAAGGCTCTGGGTGTATTGATTAGGGTATTACAGGGGTATGGGCTAACTTGTGCAGCTTTTTGGGGCCTTTTTTGCCCCTCTCCAGGGCTTTTTCCATAATTACCTATAAGAGAGTTTGTGGAGTGTGCTACTGGTCGCTGCGAAAGAGGATGGCTACTGCTGCAGTCAAATGTGGTAATGCCTGCTTGCAAGCCACCTATTCTGTGTCTTTCCAGAGTTGCTAAATTCACACATAAGTTAGGATGTTTTAGCTTTTCAGTTAAGTTACTGCCTTTGATAATCCTTCACATCTTGTCTTAGATGTGGAATGATGCTTCACCTTTTAAGCATGTGCTGGGGGAGAGGCGGGTGGATACAATTAGATTCCTTCTGAGGGTTTAGAAATTGCTGCATTGGCTCAGCCCTGGGATCTGCCTCGTCCAGGGCTCTGGATAGCAACAGCCAAAGTCAGATATTTCAAAGGACAGCATGAGGCCACAGAACAGATGACTAAAACAGAAAGCTGCCCTTTTAAATCACTGCTGTTTGTCCATAGAATTGGAAAAGCAAAGGTTGAGAGTTTGTTTGATCCAAGAGCACAAAAGCTGGAAAATCCCGTTGCCTGGCTGATGCTAGCTAACGCTGATGTTTTATATCCTCCAGGAAATTACTAATGTGCCTGTTTTCTCTTTGGAAAAACAGAGATGTGCTTACCTTAAACGACAAGTTTATACGGTGCCTTTAAGTTGGTGTAAAAATAAGTAATACTTGTGTGTAGTCTCACAGCCTAATTGTGTGGAGGAAGACCCAGAGTGCCCTACTCGTTTAGGAAACGCCAGGGTTGGGCAGGGTTGGGCTGGGAGGGGGCAGCAGCAGCGGTGACTGAGGGGTTTTGGCATCTGGAAAATGGGTGTCCTTTTCTGACACTGTTGCAAGCTATCCAGCTGTCAGGGGGGTCTGTTCTGTTGGGTTTTTTTTGCCTTTCTTATTTTTGGTTCTTTTTTTTTTTTTTTCCCTCTGCTGTTGGAAATGAGCATTTGTAAGAATTATATGTGTTTTCTCTCTACTGAAGTCCCAAAATTGTTAAAACTGCTGCTAAAAAGGGGATTCAGTGAACTCTCCATGGAAAAAAAGAAACAACCCGTATATTCCTTTCCTTGTCAAATACTGTAATGTGTCACAGTCCAAAAGCCAAAGAGGCCAGATGCAAGGGGAGTTGCCCCTCTGTCAACTGTGCTTGGAGCTGCTGCTGGGGCACATGGAGCGGTCGTGGTGTCCCAGTCCCCCCGACAGACGAGGACAGCTGCTGACTAAAGAGAAGCACAAAAAAAAAAAAGAGGTTGCTGAACTTTCAAAGTGAAGGTAGAAAAGGGAGTTAAATTTAGATTATCTTCTGCAGTGTCATCTCTTACACCGCTGCGGAACTTGCTGTACTCCTTGCATGGGAGAGGACAAACAAGACATGCCATCCTGAGCACCAGATGATAAACTTGTTTATAAGGCTTGGCATGAAAATGTGAAAGGAACTCAAGTAGAATGAGAAACCTTATGTTGGGACTAGCTGTGTTTTTCCCTGAGGAAGGGTGGATTAAAATGTCTTCCCATGACCTGTCTGGTGCGAGAGAAGCCCAGTGCTGATCCTGCTGAAATCAGGACAGTTGTGGCCGTTTCTTCAGTGAGATGGCTGTTAACTGGGCAGGCTGAGAGTGAACACTGCTGTTAAGAGTTGCTCAGGAAAAACAGAGCTGTGGTGGCAGGCAGAAGGCAGCATGGGAGCTCTTTTGATCTGTGAAGGCTCTACCCGGGTCCCTGTGATCTGGAGGTACTTGGGGAAACCGTAGTGGTTGCTCCTAGAGCTCCAGTGCTGTTCAGCAGAGCAGCATCAAACTTGGCTTTCTCCTCAAAAAGGGAAAATAGATTAAATGTCTAATTTTGCTTAACGAGATTTAATCATCGCTGAGGAGCTGCCGGCTCTTGCCAGGGTTTTAATGGATTCCCCTCCACTTGCAGCATCCCGTTAGCAGGGAGCAGAGCGGTTGTGCTCAGCATGGCTCCCCGCCAGGGTCCCGCACCGGCAGCACGCAGCTCCCGTTGGCAGCGAGCTGCCTGGTGTTACCCAGCAGCTCCATGAAGGGTCAGGGCTTCTTTTTTATTTATTTGTTCGGGTTTTTTTTCGCAGGGCTGCCCGACCTGATGTCATTTCCCTCTTGCAAACACCCCGGTTAGGCTGCGTCTGAGATATGTCACGGGGAGTGGGAGGAGGAGGAGGGGGAGCCAGCGAGTGCGTGCAGTGTCCCAGGACCCTGTTTACTTAGCATTCCCAACCGAGGAAGCCCTGGTTTAAATAGGATCGAGGAGCGGGGCTGCCCACAGCAGATGAGGAAATGGTCACTGTGGGGCTTTAAATTCCTGCCTCCCCTGCGTTGGTGCGGAGGATGAGCCTGCAGAATGCCTTTCCTCCTGGGTCTCAGACAGGTAACCAGCTGCGGTGCGGTGGGAGCTGCTCGCTCAGGTGGAGGATGTGACTGATTTGCTTGTATTTCTGACTTTCCCAAAACGCAGCCGTACAAACGCTGCTTCCCCACCCGTGGCGTTTGCTCGGGGAGTGCGGCAGTGGGAGAGACGCTTTTTATCAGCGAGGAAGGAGCAGAGCTGAGGCAGGGATAGCAACTCGCTTGTTGTTGTTGCAGGCTGTGCGGCAGGGCGGCTCTTTGTGTCCTGCTCCTGTGCAGTTTCTGTTTGCTCGGCGTTCAGGGTACTTTCCACAGTCCTTAATATGGAATTGTGTTTACATTGCTTAAAAACGTGCCAAACTTTGAATCCTTTTCGTGTGTGGGCACTATGTTGAGTGTTAAACAGGGGGTTTGGGGGAGATGTGTTTAAAAAAGGCATTTTTATGTATCTCATCTCTGACAGGGGTCACCAAACAGCAAATAACAACGTGCTGTGACCCCCACCTTGGTGACTTTTTAACTGAGCTTGAACAAGAAACTTAAGACAATCTAATAGCTGGTAATGGCGAGTGGAATGAGAAACGGTAGCAACTGCCCAGCTGCTCCCCACTGGAGGAGGTCCCAACTATGTGTGCCTGTGTTCTGGGAGAGCAAGCCCTTTTTTTGGTCCGGCAGGCACGTCTGTAGGGGAATTTAACTGGGAACTCTTTGCAGCACCACTGGGACCTGTAATCCACAATAAATAGATATTGCATGCTATCAGAGTGCTGCTTGCAGCTTCTAATTTAGAATTAAAAAGTCAAGGTTGGACCATAGCATGCTTTAAACCTACTTTCAGCTGTTCAGAAATGAAGGCAAAAGGACTCTAGCACTGCTGAGTAAACAGTGCTGCCTCTCTTTCCTTATCAGTTCGGTTTTTGGTGAAATGCAGCTCCCCCCTCACACCCTGCTGAGCTGAACACAGTTTTACATCAGAAACTACCTCTAGCACAATGACCTTCTGTAACTGAATGCAATAGCTATAATAATAGTTCACTTGTTTAGCAGTCAGGGCAAAGAGACTTTCCCTGAAAACATCAAAACTGAACCAAGGAGGGAATATTCAGGCACAGGGGCTGAATGGCTTGAGGTAACTCAAATTGCAGTGAGATGTAGCTGGCTTAAGGGCTGAGGCTGCTCGGGTCTTGTGTGTGTGTGTTTCTCTGAAGTTCCTATTTTTAAGTTGATCTTTTTGTTTTAGAGAAACGTTTGGGACAGCGGAGGTGCTTCATATGGTGTAAAACCAGAAGTTCTGTGTAATTCAGCTTCATTTGCTCCAACTGCGAACATCTGGTTATCTCCGTGGGCTGGATGGTACTTTTTTTCTTGGCTTGTAACTTTTTGGCACCTACACAGAGGCGTTTACAGGAAGCAGAAAAAAAGGTGTTGCCTCAAGAACACAAGAGCAAAGCTCTTGACTATTTTTATCCATTGATGAAGGATATAGTGGGAAAGAGCTGCTTGCTCTTCAATCATTTTAGGTGCTTAAGACCAAAATTGTGTTCTACATTGAGAAATTTCTTTTTCTGCTTCTAAAAGAGCAGGGGAAAAAAAGAGTTGTTAGTGAACAATGCTATTTAATTAAAAGTGTGGGGGGAATTCAGACACATCTCATCACCTCTATTGTCTCTTGTGTTTGCACTCAGCCTGTAAACACTTGGTTTTCTGAGATGTCCTTTGTTGTTCCTGATCCCACTCAACTCAAGGGATGTTGCCTCTGGGCTGCAGGGAAAAGGTGCTGAATGGGGTGCCCTCCCATGAGCTTTGGGGACAACTGCTGTTGTGAGAGGCTCTGCTCCCTGGGACAGGCACCCCTTGCTCATTCCTGTGCTGAAAGACTGCTTCCCTTGGATCTGCCATCACTTCTTTATTGGGACCTAGTGGCATTGCAGCCTGGCAGATGAACTGCAGAACGTATGGTAAAAATAGGGTGTTTGGTTTGGGGATTTTTTTTCTGGTGGCTGTTGCAGTGGGGATGATGTTTAAATGCCTAAAAAGCTAGGTCAGCTCTATTTGACATCAGTGCAATGTGGGTGTTTAAAGCTCCCATCCCAGGAAACATAATTGTAGAGGATCTCAGCTTTCAGTTTTAAGTGAGCATTTCCTCTGAGGGTTGCAGGTGGAAGCTTGAATGTTCATGTAATTTGCTGCATGAATGTAAAATGGGGAAAAAAAAAAAAAAAAAGATGGGAATGTTGGATCCTTAACCTTTTCCGGTTTAATTTTAACTGCTTGAGGTTTTCAGTGATGTCAACTGTTTGGTGGTTTAAAACAACAAAACATAAGGCAGCATCCTCAAAGCTGTAATTTCCTAGAAGTGTCTATCTGTAATGTGAAAGGGCTGGGACTACAGCTGGGAAGCTTCTAGCAAGGCGTGAAGGGAAGTAAACACTTTCACATGGGCTTAAAATGCCAATGTGCAGTTCTTGGAGTCTGAAAGTGAAACTTGCAATAAACAAAAATGAAACCAGCTCTTACTGAACTGTATCAAAA
The DNA here is from genome assembly GCA_032466535.1 of Forpus xanthops. Lineage (NCBI taxonomy): Eukaryota > Metazoa > Chordata > Aves > Psittaciformes > Psittacidae > Forpus > Forpus xanthops. The sequence goes on from JASSUY010030166.1 coordinate 19,403, forward strand.
TGTCCGCGATCTGTGAAAGGACAGCGTCCCTTTGAAGACTGTTGGAGTATCTCTCCAAGATAAATGGATGCAACAAACCTATCTGTTCCTCAGATAAAGGTTAATAGAACCTTGGAGGTTCTGCATCTGTTGGGGGTTTGTGAGGATGGTTCTGCTGGGCTGATTAATCATGGTGATTTAAATATAATTCTCCTGATGCTGGCATTAGAGAAGCAATAAGTGCTGTGGATTAGAGCTCCTGCTTTGGAGCTCTTTATTGTGCCTGGGACAGCTCAGAGCCATTATTCCTCCCAGTTTACCATACTGTAAGCATTTGGATGTTTGCACTTAATACATTTTGTTTTTTCCACATTCAGCAAAACCAGATTTGCAGTGGGTGTCTTATGAAGAAATGGCCAGACCTGATTTATTTCCGGGCCTCAGCTGTGTGTCGTAAGGCAGGCTTACAGGAATTATCCCTTGTTGAGCTGGCACCTGAGGTTCCAGTAACTCACAGTAATCAAAGCCATTTTCATCTTTACCAATCTTAACATGTTTTTTGTTAAACTCTACCCACCAAATGCACAGCACTTGCTTCCATGGTGGATTGTTGCTTTTATGTTCCAAAGAACTAATAAGTGGGGTGAGTATGGGAGCTGACTGGTGGTTTTGGTGCACACTCAACTGGGTTGGTGTCAGTCCTCACCTACCCTGGTGATCAAGGGTTCCCCTGCAGTTTTGTCAGTCCTTGCTGCCATCCTACCTACTGTCCTCCTCTGAAAGGATCTCGTAATCTTTAAGATGAATTTTGTTTAATCCACTGGCAAACCAGGAATTGTGGTAAACTGTGGCAAGATTGGGCATTCCGGTATTTTTCAGTAGCAATTTTAACTTACTACTGAGTCTTTTATCTGGCAGAAATGTGCATCATCTTTATTAGCTTTGTGTTTGCATTCTCATGAGTTATTGCTGATGATCTTGGCTAACCAGCACTAGTGACAGTCTGATATGTGAGCTTGAGTGAAAGCCAAGTGGTAACTCATTGGGTATCACAGTTTTTTCTGGTTGGATGTTTCAGCCCTATTGAAGATACCTGATAATCACTTCCATTCTGTTACTGTGGGTGCTTAAAGAATATTCGTGGTTCAGGATTCTGATTGCGAGTTACTCAAGGTACATATTCTAATTTGTTTTTCTGAAGATTTTGTCACTTCAGTCTCTCCTGCTTTGTTGTTAGGGGGGCAGATGGGTACTAAAAGCAAAGGTCTGATGCCTGTGACTAATCATAGAATAGTTAGGGTTGGAAAGGACCTTAAGATCATCTAGTTCCAACCCTCCTGCCATGGGCAGGGACACCT